>WURT03181796.1:0-10231 GCA_009936505.3 Holothuria glaberrima | reverse complement strand
GTGCCGCGATGACATCACAGATTTCCCATAATGCACTTTATCTTGAGAAAAAAATTGCATTTCTTTGAAAATTTGTACTTTCCAAACTTGCAAGCTATTGAGATGCGGTTTTCACCTCCTAAAGGAAAAAAAAAATTCTGCTTTTTCTGAACTTAATTTTGTCTCTGGAAAATCCCTTTAAGGAACAATGATGCAGAGTCTTCGTATCTCCTCCTAGAGACGTAGCTCTTTTAGGAAGCAGAACCGCTTCAGGGATAACTTTCGGTTTCGCCATTCGGCATATAGAGGCGACTTTCGAAAAAAGTACGAGCGTCGCTACTTTTCTTTATGAACGGTTTTGTTGATAATATAAGGTAATTAACTCACCGTCCACCCCGCCATCTACGTGGTTGTCACAGCAGACTTCAAAGGCCAAGTCATACCCGTCTGGTTTGATCGAGTAGACACCGCTTGCATTGTTTGATGAGCATTGCTCTAAGACCTCTTGACAGTCTCGTGGGTATGCGGGTTGTTGATAGAAGAAGTAAGAGCCTTTGACATAAGTAAAGTGGGGTAGTTGTTGAACTAGTTTTACCGCAATTTTTTTTCACTTTGTTCAAAACTCTTTTCTACTAAATTAAGAATTAACACCTGAAGGTGACATGTTTTCAAGATTCTGTTATCGCCCTACTCAAAGGACTCGAGAGAAGCGTTGTGAATTGTTGTGGTATGCATACATAACCTAAATCTTTAACTACTTTTTCACTTCTTTCAGATCGGTGCTGAATTAAGGATATCCCGACAGCACTTTGCCTAAATGCTTAAAGAGGGGCCTCAGCAAACCGAGTCCACTCCCCCGGGTAGTAAGGGGATGGGTTGGGACTCCCTGTTTTCCAAATGGCACTAAAACTACTCCTTTTAAGTTGTAATATGTAGACGTATGCTACCCACGATTCAGAATTTTCTTGGTGGAAGTACATTATCAAATAGACCTTATGCATATGACGTCACAGAACAGAAAGTGCGCCTCCTAATGGTAGAAAGAGAGAAGCGTTGGAACCTACACCAACAAATGCAAACCGCTGGTTTGTGTACCGGTGGGATACTCGCGTAAGCGCGTGCGAGGTCGACCTCGTGCGTGTAATGCTTTTCATTATTTACCCTACAAATGACGTCGCGTGACGCCAATGCGTAAGGTCTATATGTAGTGAAAGTTGTCTCATTATGAGGTCCTGTGTCAAATAAGTGCTAACCAAATTTACCTGTGATTATGAAAAACCTACATTCATATATGACAACACATCTTATACAAGACAGAAGATTAAAGAAAGAAAATAGATAATACTTTATTCGGTATAATAGGATCAAACTGTAAATTATTTGAAAGTAAATTTGTAAGATAGTTTACGAAAGACCGTTAGACATGGAAATTTAAAGTGGTATTGAATTTGTTTGATTGCAAATTGGTGCTACCTTTGCAAAATGACTCTGTCAAAGATAACTACCCTCAATAATATGTCACATTAATTTAAATATAGATGAAAATTATTTTAAATTGAAAATTTATGAAAACAAATTTTACCATTAAAAACAACTTCGAACAATCGTGTTTTCATTGGTTTGTTTAAAGTAGACTGGTTGGGTTTCCGACAAATAATGATGAAATTTTTGACATACTACGTAAAGTAGTTGACATATTATGTAAAGTGCAATTTGTGAAACATTTTGTGAAACAAAGCTTTTATGAAAAAGTCATTAACCACTCAGAATGTCCGTACTGTAACATTTCTAATGTGACATATGATTTTTAACCAAACTGACGGACGATAGGGGATGAGACGGGATGACTTCAACCCGCAGCCAAAGGGGAAGAGTACTGGGGCTGCCCCCACTAGGAATTTTTTTCGCCCCTGAAGCTTTTCGCCCCTTTAGTACTTTGTCTGGCTACGGGAGAGGGAAGACGTAGATTGGCCACCACAATGATCTTTTCAAGATTTCAAGAGTTCTAGTTATTACTCTTAATGCTCTTTACCCTGACAAGTTACTCTCTCTTCTTACATTATCATCTTTTTGTTTATGTTTGAATGGTCACTAGCCCTGATAAACAGTATTGTTTTTTTAGTGTCCATCATATGTATTATTTGTATGTAATTATTAAATGATACCTTTGTTGATGATTGTTGTGCAAATGAGAAATAAATTGAATTGAACTGAACTAAAGATAGTATCTAAACCACTGGTTAAACCCTCAAGCACTTTGTTGCAAAATGAGAGTCAGACTCATTGAAGACAAGAAAGTATCATATTGATTCATTAATGTTTTGAAAATTTCAACACTAAAAACTTACAATTTGGCAATATATTTCTAATGTTGCAAGAATTCAAGAAAAAATTGTCAAGAGGGTTTCATACTTTTTCAAGACTTTCATCCCCGCCGGCTAAGAACGAAAAATGATTGCATCACCTGAAGGAAAGTACGTGTAACTAAAGAATATATGAACTGTGTGTCCTGTCACACGTTAGAGGCTAAGTAAGTGAAAGTTTCCCTAACGTTCCCTGGTACTGCCACTCGTCAGCTCTGACAGTGTAACTCATAAATTCCATGAATTGCATAGTGTTACAAGAAGTAACTAACATTAAAATATATTTTACACCTAAAGCTGCTGAGAGGAATTTGATGGTAAGGATATTTTATTATTTTTGATTAGTTGAAAAGAATTGCGAAGTTTTGATCACATATCTGTGGTATAGCCGGCTTTACTTCATTTAGATTTAGACCATTACTTGTGTTTCTTAAGTGATCATAGCATATGTCATAGTACCGCTGTGTATGCTCCGACAGTCTGAGCAATCATTAGTTGTATCAGAAATACTCTAATTTCTAGAACGTCTCTATTTAGCTACGTACAGTATATTTCTAGAGAACTCTCAGAGATATTTAAGGGTCTGTGCTCTCCAAATGTTATTCACGACGAGACAACTAAACAATTTATTAGAATGTATGTGTTAAATCTTCAGACTCCTTACATTTTCAGACTTTAATATAACCAACCCCTCTCCGTAAAGTCCAATTCAGACCTAGGCTCGAAGTAGCATTTTACATATTTTTAGACCAAAGATATGCAGCCTTGATGAAAAGTGTATGGAGTTAGAAGCTGCATTCCTGTAGTTATGCAAAAGTTTTGTGATTATTCTCTACCCTCTCAGAACAGTTTTAAGTAAAATAATAACTCCAGAACTTTGATATAAAATTTTGCACATAATTAATATAGACATTGCCTTCATTTTGTGTAATTACTCAAGGAAAGGATGATTTCTACAATATTTATAAGTATCTTTACTTCATTGCACAAGGCATGTGTTACTTTTACAATAATTTTGCGAAAAGTTTTGGAGTACTTCTGTAAGAGTATTAAATTTTCTGCCCCCTGGAAAATTTTAAATAACCATTACATTTTTAGTATGTCTCTCACCTAAGAAAATATTTCATCCTCGAAGGCTATTTCACCCCCATTCTGCCTCTTGTGCCTTGGCTGGCTACAGGCCCGGGTAGACGTAGATTGACCACCGCAATGATCTTTTAAAGATTCAGTATTATCTAAATTACTGGTTGAACCTTCCAGTACTGTGTTGCAAACTGATAGTCAAACCCAATGAATTCAAGCTAGTATCATATTGATTAATTCAATGTTTTGAGAATTTCAATATAACGAATTTACAGTATGGCAACCCACTTTGAATTTTGCATGAATTTAAAAAAAACTAATGTCAAGAGGCTCTATTTATATTTTAAAGGCACGGATTAAGATATTTCTTTTGTTTCTCAACTGGTGATTGTGCATAGGTCATAGGACCTAGTTAAATCATTCCTCGCCACTGCTACGGCGCTGTAGAGTGCTTTCAAATTGGTCACTCGCATCCTACGTAGGACTACGCTGGACGTGCGGCATGAAGTAATTTCTCTGTATGCTCCGAGTTATCATACTTTTGTCAGAAATTCCCTCATTTCCAGTTTGTCTCTTTTGAGTTACGTAAAGAAAGATCCGAGCGGACGCCAAGAGAGGATTAAGGGTCTTTGCTCTCAAAATTCTAATAAAGTTTTTTTGTATTCGGGACGATACAAAAAATTTACTAGAATGCATGTCTGAAATCTTAAGACTCCTTACATAAGTTTTCAGATTTTTATATGACCATCCCTTCCCTGTTAAATCTAATCTAGAACTTGGCACGAAGCAGCATTTTACATCTTTTTAGACCAAAGCCGATAAAAGTGTTAAGGGTTTGAAGCAATCTTGTATTTATGCATAAGTTTGTAGTTGAATCTCTTCCATCTCAGAAGAGCTAATTAAAGAAAGAACTTCAGAACTAGTAGGTATAAAATTCTACGCATACTTAATGTAGAAATTACTTACATTTTGTGTAGGATAATTTCCACAATATATGTTAAATAAAGTTTACTTTGCACAAAGTTTGTGCATTTTGACAATAATTTTGTTAAAACTTTTACTTTAAAGTAAATATACTTTGGAGCGTTTTTATGTAAGTGAAGTAAGATAGATTTTTAACGTTCTGAATTTTTTTGTTATTAATTCTGTTACACTTTTTCTTTTCTTTTTATCTTTGATGGAATCGTAGCAGAATTGAGTCTTACAAAGTTTATCTGTAAAATGTATATGCGCATCTGGAGTATCATCGAAAAATGTTTGATCTAAACGCGACTCGGACTTAAAAGGAAAAATTAGTGATTCATTATGTAATGGCATATGAGTGACATTTTTATTAATGTGGCAACGGCCAAACTGGCCGCTTTTGGCTGGTTTAGATAGTGTCACTGATCTGGGACAGCTCGCCAAGTAAGGTTGGTCACCTTACCATGGCACCTTCAACCACCCAGTCCGAGAGGAAAGACTAAAAAATTTCAAGGTAACTTAAAATAGGAAAGTTGAATTTCAAATAAAAAATTATATACCCATGCATGTTTAGCAATTTAGGCGTTCATGTAGAACCAAGTCATTCATCTCACAAATGCTAGAACAAACTCGTTTATACTTCTTGTGGAGTAGTAATAAATTATAAATGTAGCACGTAAAAACGTGTCTCTGCTTTTCACTGGTACGTAATCACATCCGAGAAAAGCCATTTACTACGGAAAAGTTAAGAAAATATCAATCAACTAGCTGAGTTCTTTGTCACGAATAAACTGATTTTACCTAAACTGATTTAAGATTTGACTTTTATAACGGTCGAATTATTCGAATGAGCCATTCCTCTTTAAAAGGGAAAGTCATCTTTAATATTACTATTTTACCGAAAAACACACACAAAGCACCTATTTTAGATGTATTCTCTGTGAGAATTATCACTTTTAAGCTGTTTCTATAGAGGTTTAAGTTTGAATTTCAATATAATTAGAACAACATTGAAACACATTTATTATTAAAATGTAAAAGTGATTAATATATTTTCCTTGTATCAGCTCTTCATGGAATGAAAAATAATATTGATATTAATAATCTTATGAGTGAGCTTTAATCAAGATACACGTTTTCATTTATTTCATTGTTTTAAACGTATAAAGATAATTATTTACTCCAGTGCTTTTTGAAGAGTTTTCTCGGTTCGGTCGTCACCTTTGGAACTTTTAGGAAATCCTAGTTTTATGAACTCCCCAAAAATGAGTTCAAGTTTCAACTTGTAATTTTGCATATTTTGTTTTAACTCTAAGTGATTCGACGATTGAGCTAAGAGCAAATGTAAAAATGTTCTGACAACCAAGCTTTCTTTTTTCTAGGTATAACCAAATTCGTTTTCAAACTTATTCATTCCTTTCATTGATATAAGGTAAATAAATAAATTGTCGCAACGTAAATACAAACGAAGTTTTAACTTACCTTGTGATGAGCTGTGTACTTTGTGTATTAGAAGAGATGAATGGAAAATACTGAACATCTGAAGTAAAATTAAATACCTCATTGTAGGGAATAAATACATCTTATAACCGTGTATAGATGTCAAACACTAGTGTTACTTTGTGAAACTTTTACAAAGTATGCAACTAAAGCTTTGTCTGATACTTTTTTTCAAAATGTACGGAAGTGTTAAAGTTTACAGGAAATTACCACGTATAGGGTTTGATGCAGGTTGTATCCAGTAAAGACGGCATGTAAGACCATGAAGTTCCTACTAGCCCCGTGGCAAGAAGATGGACAAAGTTGAACTTTGTACCAGGAAGTTATGTTAACATGTGAGCAAGGAATGATTCGTTGTCAGGGTAATCATCACGATGCAACAGACGAAGAAACATTAAAATATCAGATATCGTGAGCTATCAGATTAATCATAACAAAACGACGAACTTGGCTTGTGGAAAATGATCTAGTCATATTGCTTGGTGAAGAGGCAGAATTGAAACACTGATCTGCTAGAAACATCACGATTGCAATTTCCATTAAGATTCGGTTATACAATTTTAACTCACTTTACGAGCACAGTGCCACTGCCACGGGATGGGGGCGGAGGCATGGGATGGACATGAGGGGGGGGCATAGAGAGCATGCATGGGAGCATGTGAGCCCCCACAAAAATGTCGTGTCCTCACATACCTCAACAAAGAATACTGGAATGCGTTTTGTTTGCTCCGACCAGTCCATTATGTAAAGAGGACTGTATAAATAACACTTTTTTTGAGATTCTACACAATTTGTTTAACTGAAGCAATGCCCAAAGTGTCCTCCGCGAATTATTTCCAGATAGAATGTGTCTTGGTCATTATGAATGATACATGATTATTACTGACTAGCCAATTCCAAAGTTACAGGGTGGTCGCACTACATAATAATGCAAGTTTTGTTTAATGATATTTTCCTGGGAAAAATCCCGCAGATCTCTAATTGCAGGTTGGAAAAGGCCTTATGTTCTTACAAAATGAGTCCCCCTTATGTAAAACTCCAGACATGCATTTGGATTCTGTTGGCCATTACTAAAAAAAATGTTTCCGTTTTATGTGCCAAGCCATTCAAATCTTCAGTGAGAAATATTAAACCAGCACTAAACCTGACGTATTCATGTCAAACATCATGCTATAAGGAAGCATTTGGAATTTTTAGAGAGGAATCTTGGAATAGTCTGGCTTTTATTAAAAATTTGCCCTGATTTATTTAAAGCAAAATCATCTAAATAAATATTCGGGGAAAGTGACCATCGTCAGGGACCACATATTGTATCGTACCCATAACGGCCCCCCCGACGAAATATGGCAATTTTCCCAACGGGGGTAGTTTTACCCTACGGGCTGGGGTGCATGCCCCCTGCTCCCCACATGGCGCCACCCCTGCTTTGGGAATGTTTATTACACGTATAATATGATTTCACGATTATGTTAGTTGGTAAAAACATTCAAACCAGTCACATTTTTCATCTTTTTATTATTTTCCTCTTTTAAAATTCTTGCAAGTTGCAACCCGTCCATGCTGTCTTAATTAACACTTGCAATAAACACAGTTTGCTGCAGACCAAAATTTATGTGATCACTGCTAGTAACCTTGAGATTTATTTTGTTAATTCTCTGAAACGAAAATCTGTTAAAATCTTCTCAATTTACCGTTTAAATTCCGATACCCTAAAAATACAGCTTACAATACATTTTCCAATTATTTTTGCATCTCCTCTCAATCTCGACGCTCAAGAAAGATATGAATTCGTATATTTGTTATCGTTAAAATTTATACACCCACGGTTGGTCACTTTCAATCACGCGTGCTTTCAATTGTGTAGTCTATTTATCTGTTTATCAGCGCCTTGAATAGCGTGATGGGACAAATAGCAAAGATCGAACTGTTTTTCAGCGTATGCACAAGTTAAGGGATATTAATTAGTACTAGACCAAGGAGCTCTATGAACAGACAAAAATAGTTCCGCCGACTGAATGCGGACTTCGTTTGTTTTCATACATAATTATATTATTTGAAAATACATCGGGCCTATGTAGAATTTTATCATATACAAATTATATCTTAGTATGCATATTTTGGTCTTTTTAGTTTAAAGATGATATGTCGTCTCATAAAATGCATTTAAAACTTCTGCCGGATTTTGGATGACGTCACAGCAAACCCTTATCTTAACTTCAATTGCGAACCGATTCGATACACCGTCGATAATGCTAACGGATTCAATACACTATCGATAATGTAACATTATCGATAGGGCATCGAATCGGTTTGCAATCGAAGTCAAGACAAGGGTATGCGGTGACGTCATCCAGAATCCGGCATACGTTTTTATTGCGTTTTTACGAGACGACATATCATCTTTAAAGTGTAACCGTGAACTACAGTGTACATACAATCAAGATTATAACATGGCTAGGACTTTGATGGGATTTGCAGTTTAAAAGGTACAGGAAGAGCATGCAATCAAGGATATCTCATTTAAACAGACTATTAAGCAAATGCACTTTCACTTTATAATAACTGGTGATTATTAAAGGCCAAACATCCTCATCTCAGTGAGACAACAGTTTGCCTACTATAAAGTTTACTCCTAGCCCAGCCCCTTCCAACAATTTAAAAACAGCACTTCAGCACCTCCCAGACAAAGGCACTGTATGTATGGTAGTTTAGTTACTCAAGGCAATATTCTACTGGGTACAATATTAATCTGCACAAAATCATTGTCACCCTAGAAATTGCCAAATAGTTCTCCCCGGGTTAACCAGCCTTTAGGTAAGTTGGTACCCTGCATTATTTTGAAAGTCGTACACTACTAACCAGTTGTACTCACAATGTAACTGTGATTGCATCTCCATGGCTGCGGGATTTAAATGTAGACTGCATGTTGTGTCCATTTTTATAGTCGAGCTGTCCTTACAATAGGTGGGAATGTATTAATCTGCTTTACTCGAGCAAGGAAAGGGTGACTAGAGATTTTGGGGAGTAGAGAACCTCAATACACATTGTCGGAAGGACATGTTCTTCACTCTGTTCCAAAATCTCTGGAGGAGAAAAAAATTGGCTTCATGTTGCAGGCCTTGCCAAAAAAGTGCACATTTGGTATAGGGCCCAGGAACTTAATTTTTCTGCATAAGCTGGGGTCACTTCGTAAAAGTGTTGTGACAGAACTATACCAAGTGCCATTACCTGGCGACTCTCAAGAAGTTTTGCAATTCTCTGAGAGGGGCGGCTGACAGTCCTGTCAGAAGGATATCGACGGCCGAAGTCAGGGAGCCTGTTGAATGACCTACTCAAACGTTTATCATGCAAGTACGAGTTTATGTTGTTTATTATCTCTCACTTACGGCTTTCCTTGGAGGGTTGGCCAATATGGGTTATATTGATTGTTAAACTGGGTTGTATTGGATTATGTAACTTTACTATTACTGTGCTCAGTATCTCATTTGAACTGCAGGAATAGTACGGCAAGTTTAATATAGAGTAAGCGTTAAAGCTGTCTAGCATCCAAGTAAAAGGAGTAATATATGTTAGTTTGAAATGTTAAGTTACGATATGCAAAATGAAACATGTTGACGATGTTAGATGCATTCGTGAATTAAGGTAGCCCATATGGGATATTTTTGTTGGAACATTATTACAGGTATATGAAGAGTAGTGGAAGTATTGTGGAACTAAGAAATTGATTTTTCATTAATTTGTATACATTTTGTGGTGAGTCCAGTAGAATCCACGTAACGTGAATTTTAAAGCATGATATCAAATTCCGTGTACCAAGTAGTCGCAGGTGCAGTATGATATAATTGGAAAAGGGTTATAGCTGCACGGCAGGAAATTAAGCTAAGGAAACAGTATTGCCTTATGTTGTTTGTTTTATGGTACCAATTCGTTATCATTCATTTATTGACATGAGTGTTTTCTACATCTTGATGCCCTGTTGCCTGTCACTTCTTAATGCAAAAATTTGATTATTGTATAGATTCACACCCATCCAGTGAGTGTTTTGTTTCCAATTCGACTTGGGCAGGGTCTTCACGTCCATGGGCCAGGTGAGATCATTCACAAAGTAGGACATGTTGTGCTTCTTCGTCCCTGGAGGTCAGCTATGGTTACCTGCATTATTTCAGCCTGCCCATCAAGGTCAGATTCCTCTTTTAAACTATGGGAGGACGGACAACTAAAAGTCACAGGGACTAGTCTGGAACGATCAATAGCATTAGATTCTTTAACCAGAAAGCCAAAAGGCTTAGTGATTCCTTGCCTTGTTTTGCGTACTGTGGTTAGGAAATTGACCAGAGCGAAAC
>WURT03181785.1:0-10231 GCA_009936505.3 Holothuria glaberrima | reverse complement strand
TATTTCTCACACTTATATTATGAAGGTGAACCGATTACGTAACGGACAAATGGGAAGATTTCTTTCATTTATATATAAATATATATATATATATATACATATATTCCAGTTCGCCACCAATGGCACACTCCCAACACTGTCTTTCTAAAAATCCTTCCTAATTTCATTGCAAACAGAGAAACTATTTGTGCCTGAAAGCAAAATCAATTAAACTTGTCTAAGATAATATATTGCGACGTGCAAAGTCCAAGCAGAGACTGTTCAAATGTTGAAGATACTTCTATTTCCCGAAGGAAAATCATAATAAATCATTTGATTTCGTTAGCGCTTATAACTTGAAACTTCCGCTACTAGCTCAACAGCCTGCTTTACTGAAATTCCATTACATCAGGGTCTTTTCTCTCTGTCCATTGTTTCCTTATAGTTTCTTGTGCATGTGTCTGTCATTTCACTGGGTGTATCAGCCAACTATATTGTATAGGATGGGAATGGTTTTCAAATAAGCCACACTTAAATAACGTGGTAGTACTGCAGTATGTATCAAAGGCGTTAGAGAAAGTTTCTGAATGTGAGATCTCTGGCAAGGATAAACAGAAGGTCGCTGTACTTTTATAAAATCCTGTACCCTCCACGAAGTGATACCGCTGATTTACACTCTTTTATTTATATCGTTCATATCCTGTGAAAACTATAGTGATGAAATGAAGACGACTGCCGATATAGTTCTCATTGAAGGTGACATTAAAAGTTAATATTTAAGCCACAGAACTAGGATTTACTAAGTGACAAAATTTTTGTTCACTATATTATTGTCTTCTACGTCCCTGATAATGAAGGCCTGTAATTACTGTTAAAAACCTTTGACATGCAACGCATGCAATTATAACATCGAGTTATTAATATGTCGAGTTACACGTTGTTCCTCTACTCACATTTGTCAAATTTGTGTAAAGTCTTAAGAATCTCAAGAAAAAAATACAATCGAAGTAGAGATTAAAGATAATTACATGTAGCAGATATACAAAATATGATATGCATGGCAAGACTAAGACTGTTTTTTTTCTAATGATGTCTAATGTTACTGCTTATTTTGTCATTTAATTTACTATTTATACAACTGTTCGAGCATGAGCCGGGCAAACGATTTTGTTCTCGCTCACTTCGCCACCATTGTATTCCAAGGTCTTTGAATTGACAAATTCAGGGTAGTAGCTACATACTTTGTACAACATATCGATGTGATTCCTCATAATAGCACTTTATCTTACAACGACAGGCATCCACCTACCTGTACGTCATAGTAATCACAGTATATGCGGAGTTATTACAAGACATACTGTGTTTGGAAATTATCAGGGAAGAGTAATTTCTTTACGTTAACTTTAGTGGTGTTTTACTGTCTCGCTAAACAATTATGATAAAGTAATGTGACGTGTATTGCGATCATTCCTTTATAGCATTTTCATAATATTTCTACACAGGTTTCCTTGAAAAGTTTTTAGTGGTAAGTTTGATGTTACTCAAGTCTTATCCATGAATGAAATCCAGCTGTTTTCCAGTGTGGATGGGTTGTAGTGTTCATTAACTATTTTTACAGATTTCTTGGAGGCATCTCCAAACTGTTAACGAAAACTTACAATTGAATAAAGTCCTTAAACATGTATAGATTTCATGGTTTCGCGTATCATTCATTGCTCTGTACGACTCGATAGTGTGCATGTAGTTTATTAAGCTGATGAAGGGACATGGGGGGGGGGGGAGGGGTGGCAACTTGTTTTCACTTGAATCCAAGTAAATACGGTGAGACAGCGTTATTCACATTAAAACTTCCGAATACGATCGGTACTTGAGAGTGATATAATTTATCACACTGTTTTACGTCATATATGGAAGATCTGTTCCCAAAATTTTAATGGGCTCCTGAAGAGCT
Organism: Holothuria glaberrima; assembly: GCA_009936505.3. Classification (NCBI taxonomy): domain Eukaryota; kingdom Metazoa; phylum Echinodermata; class Holothuroidea; order Aspidochirotida; family Holothuriidae; genus Holothuria; species Holothuria glaberrima. Next base: position 8,301 of record WURT03181785.1, on the reverse strand, counting down.
TATTCACACAGAGAGTTGACTACAAAATGTCAATATTCGAGTAACAAAATGACAATTGATATATCGATTTGGTTTCAACTGACCACGTACAATTCTCAATGGCACATTACTCTATTAAGTTATTGTCGTTCAAATGTTCCTTACCAACATCAAAATAAACTTGATTTACTTTTCACAATTATACCTCGTTTCAAGTATTCAGATGATTGAATTAATATTTGCTTTCACATGTATATATTGAAGGCCTAATGTTACAAAATGTGACGTACAAAAATAATGTTACAAAATGTCACGTTCAAAAACAGATGTAAGTCTCACATAGCCCAGGCAAATAATGCAATGTTATTACATAATATTTCACCCATCTCATAAAATTTTGAATCTTTTTCGATTTGTGACATCAATATGTCCCTTCCACACAGATAATAATGATTTAGAAGCGCTGCAAGCTTAATTGTATTGTGCGATCGAGTCGGAAAGGTGAGGCAGTGAGACAAAACAAACGAAGAAATGATTCGTTTGTACAAAATAATATCAGACATCAGTAGACCTAACTTTTCATTTACTTGCGTGGATCCTGAAATTCGTGTTTAAAATGTTATTGATACCAACCCGGAAAAAAACATGCAATCAAAGTTGGAACATCGTTAAAGGGTTACCACTTTTTCCACAAACCGTAGAGAATTTTTTCAAGCAATCCAGACACTGGTGTATCTACTTTTTTATCCCTGGGAGATTAAACTATTAAAACCGTACAGTATATAAAGAGAGTGAGTATAGATGGGAGAATTGTTTTTTATTTGAAATGATAAAGCTGTGTTATCACAACAACATTACGTATATTTTAAGTTTAACATCAATACTGTAGGTCTAAACGAAAAATAAAACGACTGAAACGATTAGTAGAAAATAAAGGAAAATAAAAATAAAGAAAAAAATATTCATAGAAGATACGAAGGATAAAATTATTAGATGAAACAGTGGCGTGCCTTTATAAAGACCCAAATTATTCTCCCAATGTAGTTTTATACTTCTATTCCTTTACTCAATTTAATGAAGTAACTGTCCGCTTCTCAGACAAAGATCTGTGGGGTAATTGCCCAAGATCATTTTCTGCTGAGCACACTATAGTGTGTAATCTACACAAATCATTGACCAATCAGAATGGCATATATCTGAAAGACATAGTCTGAATTCAGTTAAAGGAAAATACAGTCACCAACTGTAAATTTAGACGTCGGGTATTCTGAATATATCTGGAGAATTGCAGAGGCATTTAAAAGGAACGGTTTGAACATAACCCTCTCTTTAATTTGTGAAAGGGAAAATAAATCTATGTATTCTAGTGAAAATTCATTAGATTCTACTGAATGCTCTCAAGATATTAGCAGATGAAGTTACAACAAGCGAAAGCTAAAATTAACTTGAACAAAAGAGAATACAGGGGTGATATCATATCCCTACAATGACGAGCAATACTTTATTTTCTTTGTTTTTTCATTATTGGTTTTGACCTTGACATAGAGAGGAATATGAATAATAATTGAGTAGTATAAGAATGACATCACATATTATTGCGCAATCTGCCATTTTAAACAGAGTGAATAATCTTGAACATTTTATATCTCAGTTCCTGTAAGCCCTGTGAAGATGGGAGTCGGATAACTTGGATGCAATTTTTAAGCTTTCTAACATATTTTGGAAATTTTAGACCTTAGGTACACTTTAAGTTCATTGTGGGTTTGAAGGTAGAGAGTTCTGTTAGTATAACGAGAACCACATGCAAGAAATGAATGCAAATTTTACCCGAATGATAACCTAGGTACCCCTCTGACATATCTTTACCACATTTAAGCTTAAACCCTTCTTTTATAAAAAAAATTATTCTCGGACATACATACATACATGTATATATTTTACTAAACAAAGCCCTCCTTTATAGGATTAATTTGAAATGATTGGCAGTCCATTCACACTTCATCTATCCCTCCCTATACTTCTTCAATCTTCTCAATTAGTGATTCAACAATTGTATGTAATCAAAGTTTCTGATGCGGAATCATGACGACACAGATTCAAAGCTCTTATTTACAGTCCATGTCTTATAGCTCCAAGTTTATCTGCTTGACTTGAGAAATGTTTACCAAAATCCAATTATTTTACCAGGAATAAAAGGCGGTAAGAAGTTGCACGAATCCACAAGCAATGAAATTAGATGTAGTATGATATGTGCCTTCACACCAAAACCAAACTCTGCTGCGTTTTGCGGGAGGGACGCGAAATTTTTTATCTCAGAACGAATGAGGCGACTTTCTAAATTTTCAGTGAGAAAAAATTGCCCCTCTTTGACCTGGGGAAAATTTCCTCGTCCCAACCGCAAAACGCAGCAGATTTCGATTTTGGTGTGCACGCACCTTTACACAACTCTGAAGCTGACCTACATGTTGTTCAAATCTGTAATTAATTCCAAATACTACTGATGTTAACGAAATATAGTACAGCATCTGCAAATGAAAGCAAGTCTGTCATAAAATTTCCTTTGACAGGTACAATAAACACGTCCCCCATAAACAGTAAAAACTACGGTGTCTACAATTTTCTCTAAAACTTGTCAAAAAAGTTCACTCTCAAGTTTATTCACTCAAGTCACATGGTTAACATTGGGATTTTTAGTGCAACGGCACTATGTAACCTTTAGATAGTAATTTACGCCTACAGGTATGTAAGTCTAGTGTAGTGTGTGATTATATACACTATACATATTATGATGGGCTAACATCAACAATTTAATGAAGACAATTTATATTCTTTTTAAATTTGTGTAGAGATGTAATTAAGTTGTGAATTCAGTCAGAACCTTAAAAACTACTTGCCTTGACAAAATAACACAGCATTTTCCTCAATTGAAATAATAGAATTACTGAAGTCAATGATTTGATTCGTTCCTTTTACTACAATAGCTGCAATTGACTTGACTTGCCGTAAAAAAGAAACTTGATTACAAGTCTTTTAAACGACTGTTTATTCCAGAATCGTACCATATATGCTGCATTATCATATAATTTTCTACCAGAACATCCAACCTTCTGTTTGCATCAAATTGCCATCCAATCAGAATGATGGAAAACATTAAACATTTCCTACGTTTAGAATAAAATTTTCACCTAATCCTACTTGGACTGTCTCTCTCAAACTGAAATCCTTTTATGAATCAAACTGTTCGACTATATTTCTGCCAGTGATACATGGCACTCGCACAATCGCATATACTGTGTTATTTATGGCGGAAAGGCCATGGAGTAGCAACCTTGCAATTACGAACGACATACAGTAAAAATCCTTGCAATATCGTAAGTGTCGTAAAGCTGGTTAAGAGAAATAATGAATCGACATAATCAACGATGGAGAGTTTTTTTCCGTCGTTCAGGTCGTTCGTAACAATAATCCAGTTTGTTTTCATTCAACAACGCAGTTGGCATACACTGGATCCCTCCAATCCTTCTGTCGTGACTAATTGAAATATATCTTACATCTTAAACAATCTAAGTTTTCCATTTTTAGATTTGGCACTTGTGGTAGGAGAAGAAATACGTTGTGTCTATATGTTTTACTAAATGTCTCTTAGGAGGTGTTTTGTACAAAATGACAAATGCGTACCGTGTACCGAGTCTAAATCTGAGACTACAATTACAACAACCAGCTGACCAGAGAGAACTTAACTAAGACACAAATTATTTTTGGTCAGTTCGTACAACTTCCTTTTAATACATAAAGAGAAGGTTTCGTATACAAATTCTTACCATATACCTTAACAAACACTGGGATATATATATATATATTTAAATATAATATATATATATATATATGTTAAGATAAGGTAAATGATATGAATTTCAGCGATTTTTTTCGAAATGTAACAAATTCATCAGTTTTGTATATAAAATGCCTCATAATTGGATCATCACCGCTGTCGAGCTGTTTGGTACAATTAGACTTTCTTATACATTTAAAACAGTTATTTGCATTCACGTGTATGTCATAAAAGTTTTATCTTCCCAACTCCCAAATTTAATCCATTATACCCTACACAGCCTACCCCTTTTTTCAAAGAGATTTATAGCAAGCTATATTTGGCGTACAGGATTACAGCTTTGATTAATCAAAGCTTATCACGTTGCATATACCCCCTAGCCGATACGTCACAAAAATTTGAGATGTTTACATGATAAGCTTAGATTCAGTAACGGAGGAGAATCTTTGGTCATAAGTATTATTACTATTGACAGTGGTGGATAAGTCACGCTGTTAAAGCCATCAAACACTGCCTTCACGGCATCCTCAATTTTGATATTTTGGTTTATATGTGAGATATATTTTGCCGCTCTTATGAAATATCATCTCACTTGAGATCGAGAAACGCCAGAAGAACTCGCAACTGTTAACTTGTAAAGTTACGTGTTCTTTTTTTCTTCCTTCGCAGATCTGCCTCTTTGTTTTACCGCCTTGCGATGGATTCGTCCTGATTTTATCGATAAATAATGCCAACTTGACATGAACACATAGACTTTGCGCCCTGCTTGAGGAAGCTGAGACGGAAAGGCCTCTTCAAACAACGTATAAAAGCTATAGTCTTCGTTAAGAGTACAACATCTACGACAGCCTGCCAGTGTTCCTCTAAATGTTGACGTATGTGGTCGAAGTCACAAGTTAACAATCAACGACTATCTTAAAGGGCAACATATCTCACCCAAGACTGTTTACTCATAACCCCTCCTCCAATTTAAAAGAAAACATCTGTCGAGTTTCCTTGGCCAAGAAGTTAGTAACTATCCTAACTCGTAACAAAATGAGGACTCTTGTCAACTCACCTGCACAAGCGCGAGTGTTCCGCGCACTACTATAACTAGTACAAGGGCCTTAAACAAGACTACTGTTTGATGTACCTCATGGACAAAGCTGCAATGACCTGTACCGAATTAAAATTGCTCAATGCCATATCCACATACTACTATGTCTGCTACGTATTGTGTAAGCCTGCAATACTGAGTGATCTGCACAAGTCATCATTGCCCAATCAGAGCCGTGCTATTGTTTGAAAATACGTGAACCAAAGTCTAATCACCAATTGTTAAAAAAGATATGGTGGCATTCCTAAATATGTCTGGCGTGATGTAAGGACCTCTTTAATAACACTTGCTATTTCTGTCTATGGTTCTCTCTGTTATGTGCTTTTAATACTTCAGCTGAGTACTGTCTATTTTCTGAGGCAAAGTTTGAGCCATATATCCTTCAGGGGACTCTTACACTTTTAAGTACACTGATTTTACCGAAGGGAATCCTTAAATGTTGAAATTTCATCACTGGTGGTGACAGTTGCTCTACAAATGTTGCCTGAGGGACGGTTTAAAAATACACAATCAAGCACAAAATCTTTTTCCTCATAAATTTCCGTAAAAGTAATATGAAAAGCTCTATCAAGTTACTTCATCTATTGAAGTGGTTCTTAACCTGGTATCGCGCCCCCATATGGGTTGTTTGGGACTTTCCCTGAGTTCATGATCTGAGCAAACAAACCGAAACAAATAGTTTTCAAACATTCGTTATAAACGTTAGTTCAACAATTACAGACGGAAGGAACGATAACGATTTTGTCACCAAGGTATTATTTAACAGTTTCAATGAAACTGTCAAACTGTAATTTCAGATATCTTGTGCCTTGTAAGCCTTTTGTTATACAAAAGCAACTTGCACTTAGCACAAAAATCGTTAGACTTACAGTTAAAAGGGTCTTAACTTTTGGACAAGAGCGCCAGGAGGACTGAGTTGGCTTTGACCTCGGAAGGCGATCCGGAGGGGTAGTGGGGGATATCCCCCTCATGAAATTGGATGGGGGATACTGTACACTATATCCCCCACCCCCCGTGAAATCAACCAAGCAGATCCGGAAATCAGAAAACTTTACCCTTTTCTAGACTTTTTACAATAGGCCTATTTATTTTTAATTAACTTTTCTCCCTATGAAGCTAAAATAGGCAAATCGGTCATTATCCCCCCCCCCCTCCACTTTCAAAGACGGATCGCTGCCCATGGCTTTGACTACATCCAGATGAACTTAACAAATTAACTTTTCTCCCTAAGAATCTAAAATAGGCAAAATCGGTCATTCTGGTAATGAAAAGCAAATATCAACAGTTATAATTCCAGTTAATAAGATTTTGTCACTAGCGTTTACAAGATGTTAAATTGAAACTACTGGTGCTACTTGGTTATATCTTTTACTCCCAGAAGAGTAACTTAAATTTGAATATTAACATCACAAATCATAGTTTTAGAAGGATCTTATGACCCACTAGTTCGACAAGAAAAGTACAGTTTAAAAAAGCTCTAATCTACTAGACACCAAGCAGCAACCTTGTTGTACTGGTGACTACATTTGGTTAAAAAAGAAACGATTTTGGTCATTTTAGACCACATCTGGTCAAACACGACCAGGTTCTGCTTCGGTGACATTTTGATCTGAGTCTGTTCACGTTTTGGCAAAGTGATTTTAGCGTGTACGGAACACAAAACTGGCCTCGACTTAAACCAAGAAAACAGACTCATCTTCCTACGAAGTTGTAGGAACAGTAAAATTCAGTTGTAGGTGAATGATGCTTAAAGGTGTTTCTACTTTATCTTCATCTCACTGCCAATCTCTCATCATTCATCTCAGGTCAGTGAAATTAATAAAATAATCTTATTACACGATCTCAATCAGATGACCTCCCGTCCTTTGGCGATTGGCAATCAATTTTCTCAGAATGCCAGCAACGAATTAACAGCTACCTTGATATCACAAACTCAACTCAGTTTGTCCATGAAACTGCCACTTGGAGCTCCTTGGTTTGCCCGAGGTAGCTTACAGTTGAGCATTATGGAACATAAAGGTTTTCTTGAAAATATTATTTTAATAACTATAAAATTTTGAAGTATTTTTGGAAGAGGGGTGACCGAACGGCTTGTAGGCTCAACAGGGACTTAGGAGTCTGTAAGATATCTTCGGACTAAACCAATCATCTCGCCTAAAGCAGTGTGCTAACGTATAATCCAAGCCTGCATTGTAACGCATAACGCGAAACACCTATAATCTCAATTGCTGTTTAGAAGCTCAATAGTTGAAGAGAAAACAATCCTAAACACGTAAGTTCTATAACAAGAGAAATATCGATTTGTAAGGCATGAATAACACAAAGATCAGGTTTTATTACTCCTTGGGGAGCTGGTATATATCCAGTATCTCCATCATATATCATACGTTCATTGATCGCATGCAAAGCTTCGGAATATTCCTTCACATGACTCTGTTGGTTAATAGTTGTGTATGGTGGATATGTAACAAAGGTTAGCGATTTCTCATCCTTTTCACTGCAATCACATTTTGATGTCTTAAAAGTGACACTCATAGTTTCGTATTATTTGTGTATCCATGTATACGAACTTTAAAAATTTGCGTGTTTTATCAGAGTGGTCACAGGAACTAGCTTGAGGGATCGCTCCATGAAACCTTTTACTTCCAAAATATTCACTTCAATTAGGTCAACTCGACCACATAATTTTCACTGGTTACGCCCGCGTTAAATTCATCTTCAAACGAAATAAGATGTAACACGTCAGTGGCAAATGTAAGGCGAGTCTTACATTTTATGAAACGGCGTAACTTCCGGTGTAAGGAAATCTTTGATACGTCTTCAACAGTTCAGCTTATCAAATGTCTGCTTTTGTCGACAATACTACAGCTATGAGCTCTGAAGGGCGCTGAATTCATATTCCAAAAGACAAGTTTACGTTGATTACTTTCGATTTTGTATCCCTGGTTAGGTAAGTTATTACTTGGGGGCACCGTATACGCAAGTGTAATCATTGTCATATAGACCAGCTACGTATAACGGTTTTATCTTTCAGAAAAGTTCAGCAAAAGCGAACAGAATTTGATTCATGTGGCATGTGTGACATAAAGCACACATCTACGTGTGATTGTAACTGGATATCAAAGCTTGTCAAATGACCTTCATACGCAATATAAAATGACACGAAGTGATCTTGAGAATTGAGGAGTTTCAATCAACATCACAACCTTTCAAAGTCATATGGTTAAAGCAGTTAAGACCATCTGTCAAAACCAACTTGACAAAATTTGACAATGCCTTAACCTACAGTAGGCTAGTAGGCCTACACAAATAATCGAAGAACGCTTGATTGAAGAACATGAAAGGATCCTTAACGAAATCCGTGTGGCTTGTGTCAAAATGTACGATATGGCAA
>WURT03181774.1:0-10231 GCA_009936505.3 Holothuria glaberrima | reverse complement strand
ACATTATGAAAATACTTGTGAGAGAAATAAGAGGAGATCAGTAAGATTTAGCAAATTTTTGAAAATAAACATGGGGGGACTGCCTTCTCCCTTTAATGGCAAAACTGGATTATCTCCGAGCTTAAAATCGGTGCATGGGCAGTCCTGTACTCTCCCCCCTAGCACATATTCTTCTGTGTACATTATTACTGTGTGAGGCAGGATACATACAGTCAGTTGTGCAGTAGTATATACTACATATACACAGTATCACTACTGCATACTACATACTGTATACACAGTATCAAAGCTATGTGAGTACTCCCTCCAGCTGTTTATAATCACAGAGCCCATCAACAAACATGTAGTTCCCAAGATTTCATTTCAGTTTGTGAAAAAAAGTTTCTTTGTGAACTGCAACAACCATCTCTCATTCAGTAATCATTCCAGTCATACTAAGGCTGTAAGATTTCATTCCCTGGCAAGTTGAGGAGAAAACAAAGAGATTTATTTTATACTGGTTGATCTTAGCTACTGAATCACAATTATTCCTACAGCATGCTTCCTTATTGCACATCATTTGTGTTAAATTTCAGGCTTATTTCGGGCTTTCATAAACATTTTCATCCAGATTTATAAATCAAGTTTTTCATATTTTGGGGTAAAACGTAAGTTTTATCAAATTTACTGTGGCATTTTTGGTTTTAAAATATGAAACTGTCCTTTTAATTAAGTTCATGCAAGGAGATGTGCTTTTAGATTTCAAGTTTTTTAGGACCTAAAAGTGTTACAGTATTAAAAAATCTGTTTCAAAACATTCCCTTCTTTATAAACTCCTGGTTACCTTTACTAATTATGTAACTTATAGTTAAAAAATTGTAAAATTTGCAAACTAATGAAACCCTACTGTTTAATGGAATTAGATCCACTATTTTTTACAATTTATTAATGTGAAAAGACTATTTTATTTTATGTGTATAACTGCTTGCCTGTTATTAAATTATTTAAGGGCTTTAAAAAAAACACTCATTAAACACATACACACATATCCACAAAAAAAAAAAATGCCTGAAATACTCAGAAACAAATTAAATAACCTTGATCCTGTTAAATTGTCCTCTTCTTTGCTTCCAAAAAAGGGGATGATAGAAAAAGCTTGTTTCCTACAACACCTAAATCTTCTCAATTATGTACTGCATTCTTCCGAGAAACACAAAAGATACTCAAGAGACCAGAACATGAAAAACATTCACTTTAGATACACGACATGGTCAGCTAATTTATTCCAAACATAGCTCAGAATTCACAGCAGATGTGTATCAGCTTGATCCAGAGACGGCTAAGATTCAAAGTCATCTTGTGTGACTCCTTTAAGTTTTTTCCAATGCACAAAATAAATCCACAGAAAATTCTGCATTAAATCCAGTACATAACTATTAATCCAAATGCAGAAAAGGCAAACACAGTGAAGCCTGTTACATTAGCTGACACACCTCTTCTTCAATTCCTACTTAAGCACATGTGCCACTGCGGATGCTGAGTGGCTTTAGCCTCATACAGTTGACACATCTGACTACACACAAGGGCAGTCTTTGTGTACTATGCTACTGAGTTACCCCTCCAGGGGGATTTACCAAACCTGAGACAGAGGCAGGGAAAGTGACAACAGATATACTGCTAAGACTAGCCCTTCAGTAAATCCCACACACATACTACCTAATACACCCAGTGCACTGAAACAATGCTACTCCACACAATCAGCTAATGAAAGTAATCACTTGCAATGCATTAGCAGTGACAAGTCTGTAACACACAGACCTGCATACAATCTCATTGTAATATTCAAGCATGTTACAGGCGGCTAAGTCATATAGCATCATAACACGTTGTGCATAATAAAGTAATGAGTGTGTGTGTAGTACCCTTCTTGAAATGCATTATTTATGTTTGCTTGCTAAAGGATACTTGATACATCGCATTGCCAGGCCTACAATTTGGGGGTTTTTTTTTTCTGCTTTTTTTCTTCTTTTTTTTCTGTTTTTTTTTTTTCTTCTTTTTCTTTTGGTGATGAAAGTCAAAGCCTCAGGAAAATCAAGTGTAAACAGAATGCGCTCCTTTTGCTGGTACATTGTTTAATGTTAGAGGTTGCGACTGATAAGAGAGCAAGAGAGTGGACTGGTGTGTAGGCCTACATTTTAGAAATGTTCATTATTTGAAAATTGACAGTATTGTTAAACATTTTAGAGTAAGGGCTTTATCAGAATTCAATTAACACTGGGTTATAAATACCAAGAGATGGGTATCAAAACACATTTAGAAAAATTAGAAGGGCTTCCTTGTATTTTATGCAATGTAGAAAATATCTTGGAAAAGGTTAATGAAAAATGATACATGAAGATAAACATTTATAATTTGAAGAAATATGTAAAACTTAAAGGGATACCAGCAGGAAAAGCGGGATATAAAATATGAAACAAAAAAAATTTGGCTAAAGAGCACTATTCATCATCTAACACAGCCCTGGAATGATAAATTTTGATAGTTACCACGCAACTCTAGAAATGTAGGGCCACCGATTTTCCACGATCCCGCAAATTGCCACGGAATCACAGAATTTTAATGAAGTTCAAAAACCACTCAAAATGCCATTGAAGTTTGCAATCGAGGCGGCAAAACAATAAAAAAGGTTTAAAAAGTAGTGGGTCACAACACTGGAAGGCTCTGGCCGCCTTCAGTCTGATCAAAAACGGTTGAAAATTTACCCCCTCCAATGTTTACTAACAAAAGATGCGGACTAAGTATGAGTTGTGCATTAACAGTACCACTAGGCTAGGCCTAGGCAGTTTTCCCACGACCCGTTGCCCGCACGTAACCAATGCTCATTACTGTACCGTACTATACTGTACTGAGTGCATCAGGACATCGACATATAGTTTCATGTTCTGTTCTATTGTTAATGATCAAGTGATCATAACGTTGTTACTTGACTGACTTCACTTTCAGTTGTGGAATAATTATTGGATTACAACCTGCATATTACTTGAATGTTTTGTACGGATCTTTCACTGTATAAAATGAACAAGGGACCGTCACTCAAACAATCGTAAGCAAAGTTGTTTTGACTTTTATTCTCACTAGATATGTGCAGAACTTAGGCTGGTGGTTGGATTTTATAGCATGGTTAGGCTTCACTGTCCTAACACATAACTCAATGCAAAATGGAATTGCTAGCTGAAATGGAAACTGACTCTTTTTTGCACAGAAAATAGGGGGACCTAGAAATGTTAACAAGAAATTTTTTCACAGAAAACAGGGGGCGCTAGAAATGTTAACAAGAAATCTTCTCAAGAAAGAAAATATTGATCACATGCATAGAGCAATACATCAATTATAACCATTTTGTTAAACATGTTATGCAAGCACAATATTTCTGTGATTGTGAGTATTAAGTATAGGCCTATATACCAGCATGTCCAATGCAACAAATAGCTGGTACATAAGAAAAATTTACAAAAATTACTTAAGACTTTGAATATACATAGAATTCATCTGCACCGTGCCTTAGAAACAAAATAATCAACATGGTGTTGTCACAACAGGTCTACAAGCAAGTAAACTGGAGAGCATGGTAAAGACTGGTTGGCTAAGGTATCATCCAAGTGGGGGCGCTCTTTGAAAACAAGTTCCTCTAACATTGATAGAAACTACTGTGGCATGCAGTGAAGTAAATAGCAAATCCCTGGTAATATCATGAGAGTCAACTTCTTTAGCTAGTATACATGTTCACAAATAGTATCTCTACTTATGAAAAATTATGAAGAAGACCAAACCTGAAACTTTTCATCTGCATAGCATATACTTTGTTTCCTTTATCATCTCAAGTACAAACAAGAGCACGATGGTGCAAACATTAACAAGGCTGGCCAGGTATCTGTTCCACAAATATTGCTTGTAAGATATCATGTATGAATACTTTGGCACATATGACAAGGCTTGGTAACCTATTATGCAATCATCAGCTTTAGCATGCATAGCTGAAAAACATGTGTAACCAGTGCATAGCTGTATGAGCTCTCTAATTTCAAGGTGGTAAGTTTGGCCACAGAGTTGCTGATTTGGCAAGGTTGTAGAATATCAGTGTTCAATTTGTTCGTATGTCAAGTGGAACCTCAAATCAGCATGTTGAAAAAATGGCCACTGCTTGTCTCTGCTGAGCCTATGTAACCACATGACTCTTTTGCACATGTAAAAATGCAGCCCACTGCCAAATGACTTCATTTGTAATATCCTGAAATTGCCTTGGCCTGAATCAAAATGCCAAACAAATTTTTGCACCCAGCAAAATTGGCCTGCTTCAGATGAAAAGAAGTTAATTCTGTTTTAAATTTTCTCCATTAAACTTTGATCAAATGATACAAAATTTTCAGAAAAGATTACTAACAAATTAATGAAGCAACTGAGATCAGTTAATTTTTTATTTTATATTTGTATAAGGATCAATTTTTCTTTCTTGGAAAAGTAAATTTTAGACTCAAAATTCCCGTAAACAACCTTTTACACGATATTGATTATCCTAAAACATTTGCACATGAACGACCTGTGGACAACTGTGCTAAGTTTACTTACCAGGGATTTACTGCTGGTAAGTGGGAATGACATGTGCAAATGTAAGGTATTATGAGAGACGAACAATGAGACAGGAAATATTGATGAATCAGAGCAGACAATTGAAAAGAAATCATGATCAAACAAAGAAACAGGTTAATACATACACCTAAGTTTACATTAAATATAATTAAAACTGGCAAAATAAATCAAATTCAGACCAATTCAAATGTGTATTAGAGAGGGGGTACATATGAGAGAAACAGATTTTAACCTTTAAAGAAGTATCACTTTTACTTGATGGTAAGCCCCACCCAAATTAATTGTCTTTAGCTTGTCCTTGTGCACACACAAACATAGTTTATTGCCATATCCTGGTGAGTATACAAGGCCCTAATGCATAATCAAAACACTGTCTATGCATGCTGTGTAATATGAACTACTCTGCATCTTTTGAATTTTGTAACTCTGATGTCAATCAAAGAGTAGTCACCAACTGAGACTTTTGCTTACCCCCAAGTAAAAACCATATTTGGGGTGATGCAAATCTGTCTTTAAAGGCAATCTATTCTCACCTAAGGCAGTAAAATTCTCCCTACTACATTATCTTCTAGTCCTTCCTCAAATTTAAACAAAACCTCCTAACTAGTACACCTCTAAGACTGAGCCACAGTAGCCTGCAATGACTTTAAATTTGTTGAGGCAATGTTGTCAAACACAGTGTGTGCAAGCTTAACTGAGAATGTAACTGACAAGTCATTGTTGATCAACCAGAGTGAAACTGTATTATTTGAAGAAATGTCAATCAAAGTGTAGTTATCAACTTAATATAAAACTCTAGGAGTATTCCTAAATATGCTTGGGCAGAAAGTTGCTAGCTACCTCCTGGTTTGGGAGATACCACTCCCCTTAAAAAAACATGGTATCATTTTTGTGCATGTTTCTGAGAGTACTAAAGATATCCAAGGAAGATGGAGTCACTACCTGACTCCTAAATAGGAGCTGAAACTGAAGAAGTCATGCAGATAAAATGCCTTAAGCCTCCTGTCTGTAAGGTATAATTGATGTGGAACCAAGAGCATGCCAGTTTATTTACAAGTGTGGATGGTCATTCTGACTATTCCATTGTGCAATAAAAACACACAGCTGTCCAGGACTTGGCAGGCATGATACTTGGGGGCCTAAGCAGCCTGCCAGTCAGCATGGGTACATGTTGATAGTGATCATACTTGACCAAAGGTCATTTCAAATTTGCACATGACTACACGATTATTTAGTAGAGTTCATTATAAGGTAGTAGTAGTACTGTAGCATAGCCTTAAGTTTACCGACGCTGGAGGAAATCATGTTAGAAACTCATTTAGTGACAACTGGTAACCTTTTTGAATCCCTTTCGGATTCCTCTATTAGATTAAAATCTAGGTTACATAGATCAGCACAGGGAGCAACAACAAAATCACATTACAAATTTAATTCCTCTTAATGTTCTTATCCTAATCCATACCTTAAAGGAAAATACTGCCTTTGTTGTAAAGAAAATTTTCATATTTTTAAACCAACATAAATAGATGTAGAGTGATAGCAAAATCAAAGAAATTGAGGCAGTACTGCAGCTTTCTTTTCAAGAAATAAGGCTCTCACAGGAAGAAATAAAGGTAATTTGTTGCACAAAAGTAATTTGTTCACCCAAGTTTTTGAAAATTCAAATGATGCAGCATCCATTATTCTTGTCATGCATATTTTGAGGAGGTTTAGCTATTGCCAGAGTTTATTTGTGAGACTACACGATTAAATGATTTAAAGTCTTTTCTTTGCTGGCCATGTTGGTGCATTTTAAACGTAATATTTCCCATAAACATCTATCAAAGCTACGGTATCTAAATGTAATAGATCATTATGAACGAAAATATGTATTTACTTGTTAAACATGTCTTATCATTCTACATTTTTAATAACAAGTTTTCTTACAGGAATAGGATGAAACAGCTAAAAATATATAAGTTGCAGTAAATATATAATAAACTAATTGACATGTCTTGAGTAAGTGTAGTAATCATTCTCTTTATCTGATGTAAATTGATATTTTTATCGATCTGGGTAGGGAGTATACTACAGAACAGGGTATTCAAAAAGCTAATTCAAAACCACATATTGAACTTGTCCACTTTTTGTAATGACTTATTTCAACAAATTATTTCTATTAGTATCTGCAATTTCGTGTGAATAGATTACAAAGACAGCTATATGCTTGTCAATAATGTTCAATACCTACAAAATTCTCACTATAACTGCAAACCCTTACATATGGCATCTGTTCTTACCATTATTACTTCAAATGGTGTTGAACTCATAATTTCCTCCTTCACCTCAAACCAATACTCAGGGGTAATAATATGGGTCATAATTATCTTTCACTTGGCAACAAACCTATCATGCATGAAAACATGCCAAGTCCATGCTCACATCCAAATATGGCTATCACATAGAGATGAGGGGTGATGTCAATTTATGACAAGAGTCCATCCATTCATTCACTGATTCATTTATTTCAAACACTCACTACTAGGGTAAAACAGTGAGAAGAGTCTTGATATTGGATGCACTCATCTACCATAACTTAGCCAAAGCCACAGAACAGAGCACATACAAGGGAGAGAAAGAGAAGGTTTAAGAAGTGTGCACCCTATCTGTCATGACCAAAGATTCATGTTCAAAGTCGACACAGCTGAAACATCATTGATGGGCTACCATACACCAAAGTAATGCCTAATGTACTTCAGAGCGTGATTTACAGTGGAGATGTGATGCGGTTTCTATGCTGTTTACGTTTATCATACCGATGCCAGACATTCCGTACAATCAAATTTACCATTGTAGAAACAGTAAAATGAACTTTTACACCTCTGTGCAACTAAAGACGTCATGTACACTCCTCTTTAACTGTGTTGAAAAACAACAAGGCTGAGATTGAATAGATTTGTTAAGTTAGGACCATGGGCAAATGTGTCCTAAGTTTATAATAAAGTGACAATTCTCCATACGCATACAAGGTGGAAGGAGGGGGTGGGGGCATATGCCCTTTCAGTTCAGGCAAAAATATTGAATCCATTCCAGCAAATGAGAGAGCCAAGAAATTAAATTATGCCCTAAATTCAGGTAAAAATTATCCCTGCCCCCCCCCCCCCACCCGAAATATTGACCCATGTACACCTATGCAATTCTCCATTACACTCACAGTCTCACAGTAAACATTTGTAAGGTAAAGGAACTTTACAATATACATCATAAATACATGAGAACTATTTTATTTAATAGCATTACCTTAACTCCCTTTTCCACTCTTATATTTTTCTTGCTTCACAATGTGGAAGGTGGGGTATAAATAAATGTATTACTATGATTATGATCACTACAAATATGATAACCTGAAGCACTCGTGATGTCTTTCACAGGATCGGTGATCAATACTACCTTTACATCATACTTCTTTGAAAACTGCACCACCTACTGCTGAAGTTTATTAGTGTATGCTTCTCTCATTGGTTGTAACTAGAGTACTGTAGGCTAAGGTCTGTAAAAGATAACCGAGTTCTTTACAGATTCACAAGGACAAATTTTGAAAGACCTCAATACTAGGCTACTACAGTCGCAGCTTACTTCAAAATTTGGTCATACATAGCATGAACAATTTCAAGGCTTTGCAACTGCATGCAGATAGGGAAAAAACATCCCATCCATAATTGTATAATTCTTTCATAGTCTTCCCCAAAATGGGATCAAGAAAGGTGAAAAATACTTAAGGACAGTCTTAAGTCTCCAACTTCATTATGACCTCTGTGTTGAAATATTTCCTACAGGCCTTCCACTACAGTGCATGCATGCAACCCACTACCACTACAGTCCCTTCTGACACTGCCATACTATTTTTGTTTTTTCCTACACAAAATGAATTTGAGTGATGTACAATTCCACAAAACATTTCATCACAATTTTACAAGCTGAAGATTGTAAAGGTGAAGGCCTCAGCGACATTATCCAGAACATTTCCAAAACTGAGTAACATCATGGGAAAAAAAAAATTGTTATACAGTAGCTAGCCTTTATAGCACAGGCTACTTGAGTACTGTTTTCTCACTCATAAAACTCACCTTTAATTCAATAATTCAATTCATTCATCATGGCAACACCTAAATTACATGCTTTTATTTGCTTAAGGACACTCTCCCCTCCTAATGACATTAAATCTTACTGTTTCTTTCAAAATCCTTGGCAAATATTTTACAATGTTAACCAAGACTGGTTAATGGATAAGCTCCAGACATGAATGTATTTCTTTCTCTCCTGGCAGGAAACACTTTTGATGACGTCATGCAAGCGCAGGTAAGATAATACTTGTTGCCACGGGCAACATGACATTGCTGTCATGTGACGCTTACCTACCTTGTATCTACGCTCTTCTGATTTATGTTAGACATACCGTCAGGGAAAACCAGGGGTGCACACAAACAAAAGCAGAATTTATAGATGGCAGAACTATAAATTAAGCTTTCGTCAATTACCGTTATCACAGAGCTAGGACACAGAACAGTGTGACAAACTGACGACTATGCAGTAAAAACATAAGTACATTTCATTCTATATGGGGTCTTTTGAGAAAGAATAACACATGTAACATTCATTTAACATTGCTACAAACATTTCATCAGTAAAAATATCCCTTCATCTTTTAACAAGTATTATTATTTCAGTCAAGAGCATCCTCAGGGAAAGAGCAACATCAGGGAAAAACAATGGGAAAACCAGGTGTGTTCCACAATGTGAAGATGGAGAGCTACTTCCTTTTCACTGTCGGACCCTCTCAGGGTATGACAGTTTTCATTCCTAAGAAAAGAGGGCAATGAATTGTATTCCACATGGAAAGAAATCTTGGGCAGCCAGCAAGAGTGTTATTGTCTACTCTATTTTCTATATAAAAATAGACTTGTCTCCTCTTTTATCCAAAATGGGGACGGTAGGGGGGGGGGGGAGAGACAGGAAATTTTCCACTTTCTTCAGGCAGACTTTATCCACATGGTGAATTCAATATGTAATCCCCACAAAAGCAGTAACCCTTATGATCTACAAGATTTTGCTCAAAAGAAGGGCAGATTCGTCGATTAAAACCCCAGATTTCCTAATTTTCCTCAATCAAAACCCTCATGTTTTCAATTTCCTGCAATAAAAATCTAAAATTTTCACTTTTTTCAATATAAACCCCCAAATTTTTGTACATTGAAGCAAAAAAGATTTCTGCAACTCCATCCCCTATGTCAGGGCTTCAGATTACTGCCCCCTCCCTTGGAAAACTTGATCCCCCTTTTTGCAAAGTTCTAGCACCACCCCTGGAAACTCTTCTCGTTAAACAGTGGTGTGCAGTCAGTATTTTGGACAACCCTCACACCCCACAATGATGGCATAAATCAGGACTGAGGACTATCGTCATCATCGATTACATTAAACTGCAGTGGCAGACTTGTATCTATATATAATTGTACTCCAATGATCCTAGGCAGGCCCATAGCCAAGGGGAGAGGGGGCAGGGGGAAACCCCCTGAAAATATCTTTGCCCCTACGAAAGTTTTAAGTTGCCATTGATTTAATACATTTT
>WURT03181763.1:0-10231 GCA_009936505.3 Holothuria glaberrima | reverse complement strand
AATACCAAAAGAATGGGCAGGCTATCTAGTTTAGACTCGGTAAAATGTAAGATTTTTCTCCAGTGGTCTGTCTTGAGATGTTTAGGCAGCCATGTCAGGCTCGTCCCTGCTTGCTTGTTTATGTTTATATATTTTATTACAATTTAATAACACTCTCTGTCAAAAAAGGTAATTAGATGAAATAGATATTTCTCCTTCAAGTTTTAGTAGCCTAATCAGAACAAATCGATACGTGACAATCCTCCCGAATTTTCCGTGGCTGAGCACTTCAAAATTCCAGTCATTCTCTCAAACATTTGAAACGTATTTTTTTACATCGAACTTTACCTCGATAGCAACGCAAAAACAGCAAGAAAAACTGGATCTTCCGGATTAATTCCATCGTAAATGGTCTCAACAAAGACTTAGGAGTTCTTTCCCATTATTACTTTTACAAACAAGTTTATAAATATAAATAAAATGCATTTGTTAAGTTCTACTTTTTCAAACATTGTTTTATTTATTCGTGTATTACTTCTATGTCAAGGGGAATAATGCCGGCATTAAAAGGTCTTCCTTTGAGTTTAGGGAAATTACTCACCAAAAGCTTTTTGTTGCTTGCTATTCCCAGAGCTCCTGTTAAAATGGTGAGCTGTTAATGGAAAAATAGAAATATTAATTAAACACATAGGTGAGTTACTTTTAAAGCGTGTGGTAGCCTCACTTGTATGGAAAGCCGAAAGAAAAAAAACATTTGTAGGCTATCCTCATTTTTGTTTCATTTTGTGCTCCAATCTGCATTACAGAATTAGTTCCCTTGAGTTCAGGACAACTCTGTTTTTTCCTTGCTGTTACAGATCGTGGTGACTAACACAAACATATATGCAGATAACACACTTACAATGGACATTTATTCTCATAATTTTCAAGAGTATTTTTTTTACTGTTTTAACAAGATATATGCCAGAAATCCACTCTGTAAATAGATTAATATTAAACAAACTTTGAAACGGTAAAATAGGTTTAAGATTGTTGAAAATGTCGATGATATTTTTAGTTTGTGTAAAAATATCACGCAGCAATAGGCAGTTTCAAAACAACAAAATTCTTGTACCTGTGACATCACAGTATCGCCCGGCTCAAATCGTGCTTACCCCCTTTGAAGTGACAAATCTTCAAGGGGAGAGATTTCCCATGTGTTTAGTTACATATGTAATAGTTATTTTTTGTTTGAAATTTAATATTGCTTCATGTAATTTGTGAATATCTATTTTGCCTTCATTGATTGTCTTCTTGAAATTAGGCTATTTAAACTCGTTTCATTTTTTGTGTCGTTTCATTTTTGTCTTTCTTCTGAAGTTGATCACACTGTTTATGAACTCACGATATTAATGATATGTTTGTCAGTTTTGATTTGCAGACTTGCACTGATGCACAAACCAATCGGTCTCTCACGAGAGTGATACGGCAGCTAGTAATATCAAATATTGTTATCAATGTAATTGCAATTTATTATAAACTGTTCCGTATATGAATGCATTTATAAGAAAAAAACGGCAAAGAGATGCCAATACGTTGAACTAGTTGACCTTTTTACAGTTTTACTATGGCAAGTATGACGTTTTGGGTCAAAAGTCTGCAAAATAACTAAACCAGAAAGTCAAATGCTTAGTGATTCCTTACTGAAAGGGAATGATTTGTTGCACTGACTCGGTTCATCCCTCTAATTTACACTTCTTGACTTTTTAATTTTTTACCATGTTTTCACATCTCGACCTCTGCTGACCTCATATGACCTTTGAACCCTACCAAAATATGAACAAAAATGAAAAAAGAACATTTCCTATGAGGGAATTGCACCCGTGGTCGTCTGCGTGAACAACAGAGCTCTAAATCCACTACGCCATCAAAGAACTCGTTCAGTATATAGTATTTCTTACCATCCTAAAGTCACAGCATCCGTTACACGTGTTCATAATTAGGTAATTGAAACAAGAGTTATTATTGGAATAGTTATGTTTGCTAAAAAATCCAAACGAGAAATGTCAGATAGTCCACAGAGGTGTCACTTTGACAGGAGACACATCTTTAACCCTTTTTTGAACCTAGCTAGTTGCCGATCCTGTTTTTGTAGTTAAAGGTTAATGAAACTAAACACGATGTTCACGTCGTCTGCTAAATCTTGAAGAGCGGCACATGAAAATATGCCCATTTATTTTACTTTGCCAGCCGTTTCAGTCGAAAATTAATTTGCGCCTTTGTTGCGCGTTGTGGCCCTTTTAAAACACCACATTGCCATGTCTTGTAACATTTTGAACACGAATACACCACCTTAAAGTTGCTATATAGTAACATATAGCCTCATACTTCTTTTCCGCATTTGCAAATAGAATGAGCAGTACGTTTATTATAAGGATCTTTCGATTTTGTCGCGATAAACAGTCGTTTTGAACGTTTAAACATTAGCGCATGCTAGGCTGTCGGCAACTTGCTACACATCAAACCATTGTTCCCTATAGTACTATTGTTAGTATATTACAGTAGTTGAGAAAGGTTCGCTGGGACATGAATTAGCAGTTGTAAGTATTAGACAAAAGAATTGGAGGTTCTGAGGTTCTATGATTTGTCATTAAATGATTATCTCCTCACCCTTAATTCGATCAAACAGGATTAGAATAATTTACATTTTCAGTTGGATCTCCCGTCAAAGTAACACCTCCCTCTGTTCCTGGCTAGTCTCTCTCTCGTTCGTTAGCTTGAGAATTTTGAGGATTCTCCTTATACTGTTTGTACAGGTACCAGTCTCGCGGCAGCAAATTGTTCCCTTCTGCGCCATTTCGTTAAGCCCCCTTTTCGGTCTGTGATTAGACCCTCCTACCCCCCCCCCACTCCATTTCATGGTTTTCCTTTCTTGGCGGGTAAGTTTTTCCCGTCGGCGGGAAGTTTCCTTCACGGTAAAGGTTTTTACGATTTTTTTCGACTAGTTTAGTTTTGAGCCTCACTTTGCATCTCTTTTAGGTTCGGTCGGCTCCGTTCATATTGTATATCTTTTAGATCCCGCCGACCTTTTTCGGGCTGTTTTAATTCATGTTTTCTTGTTATCATATTAACTTCTGTGCTCTTACTGTAATTTTTATGATATGCCATGTTTGCCATGCTATGTGTGTTACTTAGCGGTTTTGGCTCTAGTTTTTCTTCCCGGGTCCTCCCGGCTTTTCGGTATGTGAAGCTTCCGGGCTATCGGCCTTAGTTACCGCCATCTCTCGGGGCTTCCCGCCTTAGTTACTGACACTTTTCCCGGCGTATATCCTGTGTCAATTACCAGCTTAGCTTCGCTTAGTAACCGGAGCCAGTCTGGTAAGTCCCTAGCTTATCCGGTTTAGTTACCGAGACAGTTGCCGGCTTAGTTACCGGAGCCAGACCCTCCATTGTTTGTTCTCTCCATCGTTTATTTTTTTCTTATCGCCTTTCCACAGATTCCACTTCTTCCGAGTGCGACCAGTGAAAAAGTTTAGACCGTTCATCGATTATGATCTTCATGGCTTTTTTGTCCAGCCATCTACTACTTCCTCGGCGAAAAGAACTCCTAAGTGGCCCTGTTCCCTTCAAAGCACGAAGAATGCGATTTTCGCATAAGATAGTGAGGGGAAAGTTATTAACTATTCATGTCTAACGCAGTTTGAGTGGTTTGTGTATAGAGTGTACGTGTGAGTGTACAATACAGTGTGTGTGTAATACAACATATCTCAGTGTATACATACTGCACATTGTAAAGCCTATTCAGTGTTACATTTCAAAGGAGAAGGAAAGCCACTGGGAATTGAAATAAAATTGCAGCGCTGTTGTTGATCTGACCTGTTTGTACAATACTTTACTGCTAAGATGGACGGATAGCATAATTACTAAACCCGTAAACGGAAAAGTTCTTAGTGCTACCGTCAGAAGATTGCACTGTGGCCTGTGGTCTTAACACTCAAGACCATGTGGTTTCCTCCACTGTGGGTAGGGAACCAAAGTAGTTACCACCATTGGAAACTCATATGAAAAAAGGGAAAATCCCAAAGAGGAGGTTACCCATTTCCCAGGTTTTTCATACTCTCAAAGACATCGAGGCCTGTCTCTCAGTGGTCCAAGCCCATCGAAACAGTGAAATTTTACCTGGGGGACAGTGGGCACCATCGCTCGGTCGGTTTTGTGTAAATTTCGTCCTTAATTTTCCTGACACTAAAGATTTTTCCCTTACCCTCAGAAAGGTTAGCACAAGTCTTTGTCATTTGAAGGGCCTATTGAGCGATCGTATTCAAGCAAAGCAGTTGACCTTCATAGTCACAGTCAGCCAGTTGCGTTGTGACACAAATTGAGTCATTCAGCAGGTGCGCTAACTTTTTCAACATAATTGAAGACAATGTTAATTTGTGTGACATTACCTAGAAGTCACGTTTTTGGAGGCCATGTGCAAATTGTTAACTGTAATTCTTTGCGCCTGCAGTAAAATGCAGTTTCATTTTTTTTTTAGGCCTGGACTAAGAAGACCTTAGCTTCCCTCATTAGAAACCCAGAAATTGAAGTAAACCTAATACAGTCACTAATACTTTCACAGAATGTTCCATTTACCACTAACTCTAAATTTGTAATTGAGCCCCTGCAATACAAATTACAAGAACTTTAAAATTGAAAGGCAGCTGCAGGGAAGGAGTATGGTGAAGAAAAGTTTACAGTTTGTGTAAATTTAAGTTAGTCTAAGCATATACTTTTTGTTTCAGGGAGTCTTCAAAGGGTTGGCAACAGTTGAATTCACCTTTCCTCCCTCACGCAATTTCTTTGGTGACTGCAGTATTGTAATTGACATATGTAAACAGACAGTCTAGCATACCATTTTGCATAATGATGCATTTGTATTATCTTTTTTCATCTCTAAGAATTGGCTGATGTGGTACTGTACCTCCAGGTCTGGGAGGCAGGTTCTTCCACTGGTTGTGTGCACTGTTAGGTAAGCCACACTTAATAACTCTAGGTCGACTCGTCAGCTTTTATTTCATGGGTGGCTTGTCTGGACCGTGAACTTTGACAAGGCTGTAGGGGGATTTAGCAGAGAAAAATAGTATGTAAGTCAATGGTGAGACTAATGGGGATGTGTACTCTTCAGGAAATTTGCAAACCTATTTCGGATGGGCCCGATCTACCTGGGTAATTTCCGGAGCGATTCGATGTTTCGTTCGGGAGTTTTGGAGTTGGTAGCAGTTCCCCGAAATTCCGACTAGAAGGTACCATCTTTAACCGTGATTACAAAATTTTTCATCCACGGGTAGGAAAGTGTTTTCCCCAAGGCCATGACATGCGTTTTTAGCTAATCCGGGACTTTTTAGTAATCTTTATTGAAGTTTTCCCTTGCTTGTTACTCTGCTGATGATCTATTTGGTCTTAAACCTTTACTCTATACCCTTAACCGGGATAAAAGAGGTTTTGCACAACTCGGAATTACACGTACATTCTCCTTGTTGCTAGTGTCCAGTCCCCATCGTACAACAGTAGTAGCAGCGTGTCTATTTACTGCAATGGTTCTAAGTGGTTCTTGGTAACTAGGCGGTCCACCTTTGTTGGAGTCAGGTGGTCTTCCCCCTCGCGATCTCATCTGTTCTCTCTCCGACATACTCTTATCCAACGAAAAAGAAGGACTGGAACTCATAGCATCCCTCAAATCGGAGCTAACTGCCAATGCCAACAGGAGGTATGTCTCGTAACTTGTAGTCTCCCAATCCAGTGAAGTTACCTCTTATTTACATAAGTAGTCAAGAAACCTAAATTCTTCACCAGTCTAGGTTGCCACTTGGCCCCAGCCAGACTCCTACTTTGTTTCCCTGGACTCATAGCTAGCTTGTTAGATATCATCCATGGCTACAGATCCACCTTCTTTGGCTCTGTTCCCTTTCCAGCACTCCCTTTGTTGAAACTGTTCCCAGTGATCGCAGATGTTCTTAGTCACTCTCAAGGAACAATGCTACCCCTCACTAGGCACTTACCATTTTAGAGATACAGACCCTAGTTTTTGGATCCATAAACAACGTTTTTGTTGCCTGATCAATTTAAGATTTACCCCGGCTTACTCAGCTGATTGATCCCTGGTAACGTATCAGCGTTCCTTTGAATATTTCAAGCCTTTCTGTGCATACCCGTCACAAATGATTTAACCGTGCATCGAAAGGCATTAAAATGCTGTGTCATTGATTCACCCATTCTGTGATCAACAGGACAAATATCCTCACTAGGCAGGTTTTATGAGTACAGCTTGGTAAGAGTATTCTGACTACGCAGGCCAATCCTTAATCCAATGCGACCTCGGAGAGATCGTTTTAGAGATTCGCCCCGAGTCAACCATTATCAAGGTCGGCTCCTTGTCAGATTGGGGAGCGGCACGGCTATGAACCACGGCCTAAGGTCTTTCAAAATCCAGTCAGTTGGGCCACACATCTTTCTCCTTGAGATGGACACCGTCTGCCTCGCGGTCGTGCAGTAGAAGCATAGTCTTGTAGAACAACTCCATCATGGTCTCCTTCTTCAACCGTTCAGATTTTCCATTCCGAAACAGCCTCTATACACAAATGGGAGGGAAGATATACCATCAACGCCTTCATCATCTGCACCTAGCAGCCGACACTTCACTAAGAAGGTATTTCTCACATGGAGGTAGGGTCATTACATCAGGTGCCTGCCAACCCTCTACCATGTCGACTTTTGATTAACGACCGGCCAAATTCAGAATCTCCAAAATATTATGGTCAGGCTCCAGTAGATGCCGTTTCAGACTTCTTACTCCAACTATTTGAAGAGAGAAGACAAGTCAGCATTTTTAGGAACTACCATCCAACTTTTCTCCTCTATCCACAGGGGGTTCACATGGGCTCTAACATGTCTTCAAAGGGGTAATTGGACTTCCCCTTAAGAGAACTCCTCGAAGACGTCTCTCTCCGTCCTGGGCTATCAATGACGTTCTATCTGTCTTGACTTCCCTTTGAACAGGTCCTTTACGCCTTCCTTGAACCCCTATCATTTGGGAGTTTCTTCCAGTTGATAGCAGCTTGTCTGGGCCGGACGACGGAATGAACTACACGTCCTTTCAATGAGGAATTTTTTTTAATCTGCCTCGGCCTTTCACTGAGGTATGGTTTTATCTGCCTCGGCCTCTATAGTGTCTTCCTTCTACCGGATTCTTCCTTTCACCAAAAATGGGACAGCTTCCTTCTCTATCTATCTTCTTCTAATCTATTTTCTAAGTTTTATCTCAACCTCCTCTATTCCTGAAGACGAGAAGATTCGACCACTTAGGATCTTGAAGTGGTACTTGGAAAGAACCAAAATTTCCAGGTCATCAGGAAGACTGTTCATCATTTCTAGACCTCTGATCGACTCGGCATCCGAGGTCTCCACCATGCTAATACCAATGACAATGTCCAAACACACAACCTTTGTGTCCACACTGATATCCATAAGCCAGCGGCCTGGAAATCAATGTCAACTTTCGTTTCCTGCTACGTAACAGTTATAGTTTCTAACGAGAGTGCCTCCACTAGATCAGCACTTGGAATCTCAGATCATCGTTATCGTCCATGTCTCCCACCGACTTTGCAATGTAAAGCTTCTTCTTCCCCTTCTTCTTTCTAGATCAGTAAAAATGCCCATCAAGGCTATCCCGCAATGTCCTAACTAAGGCTAAAGGAGTCGAATTAAAATAAACAAAATAGCTAGAACGATTTAGGTCAAGGGTAAAGAGTTGGCTTTTAAAACTGTCCACTGGAGGGGCACAGCGAACTTGCTCGGGTAACAGGTTCCAGCTGGTTATAGTCCGTGGATAGAGTGATTTTGATAACAGAGCTTATTTGTGGAGGGGTGATAGTACAGGTATCTACCACTAGTGCGAAGGGTAGTATTTTAAGCAAAATTTAGAGGGTCAATGAGATGATCTGCTACATAGTTTGGTAGTAGACCATGTGTATACATGACAACGAGACGAGCCCTAAGTCATCGAGTCTCGAAGCTGTCCCGTTTAAGTTGTTTGATCATCTCAGAAACACTAGACTGACAACAAAAAAGTTAAAGATGAATCTAGAAGCACGCCTATTGACGTTTTCTATGGTATTCTTTTCGGATGAAAATATTAATGATGATTTATTAAGGCGCCACGTAAACTGTCGCCTTAATGACAAGTGTCGCCTTAATGTTGATGAATTAGCATGAACTGTCGCCTTAATGACTAATCCATGCGGATAATAATAATAACAACAACAACAACAACAACAACAACAACAACAATAACAATAACAATAATGACGATGACGATGGCGATGACGATGACGATGACGATGATAACGATAACGATAATGATGGAAGACCCAACATGGGGTTTTTTACAAATCCTGGTTCCCAAGAGAAACCATGACGAGACAACCATACCGGCTAAGACCTCGCCCGGGATAAATAGGTCTGCGCCAGCCGCTGCATCTCCAGGGTTTGCTGGTGAAAAGTTGGCTACTGAGACAACTTCAACGAGAAAGTAGTGGACGAATGATGAGAACGCTGAAGTGAAGAGGTGCTACTTCCTGGCTGAACCTACCAGACGGAGGATACCGTAAACGCATGCATGACATCTGGCTGCTCAGAAACCCAGTATCAGAGTAAAGGCTAGCCGACCAACGTCATGTCATCGAAAGGGCAGGGCTGCTGACACCAGTTGAGGTCGAGAATATACAGAGACAACTGGGGACAAGGGAACAACCTGCAAACATGGACCATAACAGAAGTCAGCCACAAACCAATCACAGCCAACGGCAAGAACTAACCGCTGATGATCCGTGCGATCTACCTCAAGAGGGAACACTCACAAGGGATATAGCAAATGAAATTGTGCCACAGAGGGCAGCGGAGAAGAGATCACCGGTGGTGATATACAAACGAACGGATCCACAACTGTACCAGTTGGTGAATGACGGAAACCTGGTCGTCAGAGACATCCCTACTAAAGACATCACGGAGACAAACCTGCTGATGTATGCCACAGCGTGTGTCACAGCAAGAAAGCTGCATGGTACAAGACGGTCGGGGAAAACTTCCGCAACGAAACAATCACCGCCATGGAAGAGGAGGTTAGAGACCAAAATTACCCAAGTCAGAAAGGACGCTGCCAAACGGGGACATGTGATCACTGGTGACTTCAAACGAAAGTACTGGGTAGACTAACGAGGGCTTGACCACGCCACCGAAGATGCCAAGTAAAAACTGACCGCATTGGCCCATAGGCTCCAAAGATACAATGCTAGAAATGAGCAGAACAGAATAAACAAGATGTTCAGCGAACAACCTGGACGGGTCTATCAAGAATTACGTGGCGATGGCAACAAAGTCCCCCATCAGTACCAGATAAGAGAGAGACGGAACAGTTCTGGTGTGGAATGTCGGGGATACAGAAACACCATAACAAGGAGGCTGGGTGGATCAAAGATTTCAACGCGCACCATATTCCGTCGGCCTGCAACCTCTCACATACATAACTAAAGAAGACGTGCGGAAGAAAGAAAAGAGGATGTCAAACTGGATGGCATCTGGAGCAGATCAGGTACAAGGGTTCTGGCTGAAAAAGATAACGAACCTCCACCACAGAATAGCCACACAACTACAACGTTTAGTCGATGAACCAACAAGCATACCTACCTGGCTGGCAAGCGGCAGAACAACGCTGATCCAACCAAGGGCGCTGCACCAGCCAACTTCAGGCCAGTAACGTGTAACATGTCGGGCATTCTGGCAGACAAGGTGATGATGCACCTAACGGAACAAAACCTCCTAGCGGAGGAGCAGAAAGGGGCTAGTCCCAGCTTCAGGGGAACAAAGGATCAGCTCATTATCGACAAGACGGTGTGCAAGGACTCCAGCACCCGCGGAACGAACCTAGCAGTGGCGTGGATAGATTATCAGAAGGCGTAATACTCCGTCCCACACTCGTAGATCATAGAAGCAATGAAAATGCACAAGATAGATGAGAGGATCTGCACCTTCATAGAGGAGTCCATGCAAAACTGGGCCACTTATCTAAGTGCAAATGGTCAACACCTTGCCAAGATACCAATCAAGTGCAGAATATTCCAGGGAGATGCACTGTCACCGTTGCTGTTCTGTGTAGCCCTCAACCCCCTCAGCCACATACTGCGAAACGCACGACGAGGATATAGACTCAGATCGGGTCACACAATTCACCACCTCC
>WURT03181752.1:0-10232 GCA_009936505.3 Holothuria glaberrima | reverse complement strand
TCCTCTAGCAAAAAATCTTCACGGTCATGGTATGGTAAATTGAATTTTCCATGAATGGCCAACTTGTCAGCTTTCTTATGAGGGGTACCTTGCACCTGGCGAAAACTTCAACAAGGTTTTAGAGGGCACTTTACTTTTTCCAATTAGTGTGTAAGTCAATGGAGGAATTAATTAGGAAGTGCTACCTGAAAGCAAGTCTTCCGAATGACCGGACCAATTAAAGGGCACTTCCTGACTCCTACATTTAGTAATAGTCCTATAAAAGGGAAGTTGTGCCACAACACTTGTCAGTCTCACTTTTCATCAAGAATTTTCATTTCTTCAATATTACCTTTTTCCAGCCAGCAAATCCTTCTGATTCTGTAAACAAGTACGCAAATGGCATCAAAACAAAAAAGGAGAGGTTTGAAAACAGGAATATTTTGTTCCAGAGACCTAACAGGAGAGAAAAAAAAAACAGCATATATACTTCATGAATGAGCAGGCAGACACATTCCTTAAAATATTTACAGTAGCTATAAAACCAGAGTTTGATCAAAACGATGCAATTTTAAACTATTTACATGGAAGGAATGAAAAATTGTTGTAATTCTTCACTCAACTACATTTAGTATGCCGTTAACGTCCTCTACATAAAAGCAAAGACAGAATCTTAATTTCACCAGTTCTTTATCTAATCATGACTTCTAATTACATACGATGGTGCTGTATTCCCACACATTGTGGATGGGGAAAAAGACAGGAAACTGAGGGTTCATTACGAACCCTGTAAACATTTTGCCGCTAAACCAACATCTGACTTGGGTCAATTGATTGGACCCATGTTGGATAATATTTTGATGTCAGACTGGCATCTCGGCAAAGAAAAAACAATTTGTGACTTTTACATGACATCATATATGGACATTTGAAAATTCCACAGTCCTTTGCTGAAATCCGTCTTTGGATGGACTAGGGTTGGGCTGCACACCAGTATTCATGTAAGAACCAGAACACATAATAAAGAGAAAACAACTACCAAAAGAGTGTAAGGACAATACTATTACCCCTACTTGACAAAAATAAAAGCATTTCTTTTGATCAATATTGCAACTTCTCTTTTGTCATTCCCAATCCCCCCCCCCCCCCCGATAATAATGGACAGTTATGCATCTTTTTCGATGTCACAATGTGCCATGATTGAGTATCATAAACCTGTGATGCTGAAATTTCCATTTTCTTAATCTACACACAAAATTACACATTTTCTTAATCTACACAAAAAATCATACATTCTGAACACAAAATCACATTTTCATGCAACTGACGCACAAAAAATCTATTATTTACAACTTCGAGAGCAGTACGGATTCCGTTGACAAATTTACAATCACAAAAATGCTTAGTAGGCCTAATACTTTCTTACAGTCAAGGTGATTGGTAAATACTAAATAAGGTTGCAATTGATAGCCGGTGCTTATAACACTAGTTCTACTGTAGGTAATTTTGCATTTTTTTTTTTTTTTTCATTTTTAGGTACACCAAATGGCTATGGTACAATCACACTGGGGAGTAAGGGGCAGGTAAAACAGGGAGTGGGGATACTTGTTTCATGACTGTTTGCTCCCTTCCCTGCAACAAGAGTGCCTGTCTAATTCACCCCTGCACCTTACATCAGTAAATAACAAGTGAAGCAATTTGTTGCTGAATCTAAAGTGATTACAACACTGGAACCTTTAAAGATTAATTACTTTTCATAGCATGGCAGATAAAGACAACTCCATTATCAGTCCCAGATCTTTTGTTACAATTTGCTGGTGTTTCCAAACTGATGAACAAATTCTACCTGGTGATCAAACCACATGTTAATTTAATATTGGCTTGTACAATTTATTTCCTTCATCTAGAGTCTGGTATCTCAATCAAATGCCATACTCACCATGTATGAGTGAGCTATTCAGCCATTGCATGTAATAACTGTTGGGGAAGTTTAACATTATCTCGTTGCTAATAATCGAAAACGGCAAAAGTAGGGCGGCTCCACAGGACACGGCTAATGTAAATGTACAAATCCACAGAGCTATGCGGTATACCATCGCATCTTCTGCATCAGCTGTTGAGAAAAGAGTAACTTTATTAAAATTTGTTTACATATACAATACTGATTGTTTAGCCCCTAGAATTCACTGGCTCAGATAATTTTTTACTTCCACTGAAATGATGGGACACACAGACAGATTTTCTGAGACTTCAATTATGGAAGATTCTTTGCTAGTTGTGGGCTGATCAATAAATAAACAGTACGGACTTCATTAAATTACAATATTTCAAGGGCAAGGATTTTTTCTTATTCTCTCCCCCCCTCCCTCCCCATGCACTTCCCTGGTAATGTCCCTGATTCATTTATATTAGAATTTTTTTAGATCAGAACTGTCACTTAGCCAATCACCAAAGTTGAGATAAGAGCCAATTTGTCCAAAATATAAATGTTCGCTTGCCCAGGGCTAGCAACCGGGGTGAGTGCTCATATACAAACCAGACTGTGCCTGGACTGTACATGTATACATTTAAGGTCCCATTTTACTCTTTTTTCAATATTTGATAGAAATATGAAACATCTACTGTAAGTTTATCATGTCAAAATGCTTCACTTTTCTTCATTGACTCTATCCTGTGCTCATTTATACTGCAGTAGATCTATTCAATTTGCAATGTGTTTTCAAAAATTAGATTCCACCATTTTTGATTCTTGCCGAAGACTGAAGAAATCTATAAGATGTCAATGTCGTGTAGGGGTGTGTGTATGTGTGTGTGTATGTGTGTATGTGATGCTTGCTTGTAAACATGCTATCTCAAGAACGGTAACTCCTTGGGATCTCATACTTGGCATGTAGATTGCTCATACTGAGTAGAGGATCCCTATTGTTTTTGGTCAAGGTCATTTGGGGCCATCAGAGCCCAAAAAGTCAAAACCTTGTAAGCAAGATATCTTCATAAGGATAACTGTGAGGGATCTAATACTTAGCATGTGGATTGCCCAAATTGAGTAGATGATCCCTGCTGTTTTTGGTCGAGGTCAAAGTTCATTTGGGGTCTTCGGAGGCCAAAAGTTCAAAACCTTGTAAACATGACATCTCAAGAAGGATAACTGTGAGGCATCTCATACTTGATATGTGGATGGTTCATATTGAGGAGATACTTCCTTCTGGTTTTGGTGGATGTAAAAGGTCATTTGGGGTCACCAAAGGTCAAAAAGTCAAAACCTTGTAAATACAGTTTCTCAAGAAGGATAACTGTGAGGGATCTCATACTCAGTGTGTGGATTGCTAATAGATCTAGTAGATGATCTTATCATTTTTGTGGAGATCAAAAGCCATTTGGGGCACCAGAGGTCAAAACCTTGTAAACATGATATTCTAATGAGGATAACTATGAGGGATCTTGGTATGTGGATGGTTTGTATTTAGCATGTAGATGGCCATACAGTTATGTGGTAGCTGGAAGGTCATTTTTGGTCACAAGATTCCAAAAGATTTTGACCTTATAAACCTGATATCTCAAGTAGGATAACTGTGCGGCATCTCAGGCTCTTCATGGGTGATTCACGTTTGTTGCAATTTATCAAATGGCAAGGAATCACTAAGCCTTTTGGCTTTCTGCATGGTCTCTTTGTCTCTCCTGATCCTGGAAACAACTTGCAATAATTTGCACTAACCCTTCACTCACTCTGTGATCTAAGTCCACCTTAGGAGGAAGTTTCTGGAAATGGATGGAAAAAATCAGGAATGCGGAAAGCTCTTTGCAGGAAACTTTTGGCATCTGGAGGGAAATATGGGCAGTTGGGAGAAATTTGACTGGTTTCATACACGGAATTATGTAAAAATTGTGAGAAATTGGAACTGCTTGCCAGGGAAGATGAATTTTTTCCAGCCAGTTTAGGCAACTATACTCTTCTTTGGCAGACTATACTGTACTTACAGTACTGTAAATTTGTCCCAGGGTTCATCTTTTTCCGTTTTTTCTTTTCCTTTTCCTTTAATTGCTCACAGGAGCTTAACTGCTATTCAAAATTTCTATCAAATACTCTCAAACTAGCCTATACTCTGTGATTTGTTGCATATCCCTCCCTGCATGTATGTTCACAGCACTGTGAGCACAGTGTAAGTTCAATATCCTATACGCATTGTATGTGGGCAAAGTACTATATACTGTAGCTTTCAATAATAAAGATCCATTTACACAAACAACAGCACTTACAGTACTTTGCACATGGTACGTAAAGCAGTTCTGAAGAGGTTGTTTACTACAAGTACAATTAAACTAAGTTCACATCATTATTACCTTCCAAAACAGTATGTGCAAGACCATGATCACATGCATGGGATAGATACCTGTCGGAAGTAGAATATTTGATCCAACTTCATGGTTCCAGAATATGTCACCTTTGGGCTTGTATGGCCACAGGGAGCAGGTGCAATCTGAGGCATTACTTCCAAAAGTTTTATTGCTCATCTCTTTCATTGTGTCATTTCAATGCCCACCCCATACATGCAGGATCAGTGCAGATGTGCCTCCCCCTCCCCATAAAAAGGAAAACTCTGAGCTCTCTCATAGGACTCCACACAACTCTCTCTCCCTCTGAGTTCACAATGAAGCTACCAGCTATTCATGGGTCTGTTGCTGTTTCACCATCCTTGTAGCAAGTTTGTTGCCAAAGGAAAGGCGGGAGGGTACCCCCCAAAACTTTTTCCGCCTCAAAAATCAAAATTACTTGCCTTAATGCAGTTTAGTATGTTATGCCTCCTCCCATTTTATTGTTGTATGGACGTAGTACACAAACAACTCTCATGATTAGCAACTGACTTTGAATCTATGTCCTGACTCCTGAGATTCACTTGAGCCAAAAATACAGTAAGCAGACGGTCATTCAGTACGAACCATGAGCAACTAACTTAATCTAGTCACATACAGTACTAGACGTTTTTTTTTTAAAGTTTTTTTTTTTTTTTTCTTTCTTTTTGTTTAAATTGGGGAAGGGGCTAGAAGAAAGTAAGTAGGAAGATATTTAACTGTCTGGGTGGGACTGTTAAAGTCAGAAATACTCCAAAACAAATGATATGCAGAGTCTATAAATACGTGCATCTATCCTACTGCAGTACTGTATGTTCTAGATTTTTCACCCACGCTGTGCACTCCTAATTCAATTCCCTGTTTCTTCTGGCTAAGGCTTGATCAGCATACTCAAAGCACTTCAGCTGCTATGTGGCCCCCTCTGTCCAACACATGATAACACACTACCAACTACTGTACGGTAGGTAGGAGTAATTTCATAGCAACAAGATCAAAGCAATACATGGAATCCACCAACTGTTCTTACCAATTACCATCTGCAGTGAACAGGTATTAAAATACTCAACCTTTAACTGAATCAATTCACTCCACAGAAAAGACTTTAATACCTCCATTGCCTTCAGACTCTCCAGAAAGGTCAAGACCAACATTACCAAATGTTTAAAATTGTACAGACTGTATATATAGCTTGAGATATGAAATCTAATACAATATTTAAAGCAATTAGCCAAACCAAAAATAAACATTTAATGAGATCTTTTTCCGGCTAAAGTTCTCCAGAGGCAATTATGTTGAGACAAGAGAGCTTTAAACATTTTACATGTACTGGTAAGTAGCAACTACAGGTATATTAAATTTTATTTTTTCATATTATGGCTAATTATTTTTCAAATGAGCATAATTCATTTTGTTGAGTTCATGATTCCATGCCTAACTGGTAAATATGTGGCAATAAATATCACACCTTTAGAAGTAAATTTTTACATTTTTTACACATGTATATATGCATTTGAATTGTTTTACATTTCTGGCAATACATGTTTAAAACAGACCTGTGGAAAAAAAAGACGACAGAAAGCTTAGCCTCCCATGCCAGCCTTGACAAGTTATTCACTTAATCTTTGAGCACACACAAGTTTTTAATATTTTTAATTCTCTAAACACCTGCTCCTACACAACTTGCACTGTACAGTATGTGCAAGATAGTATGAACTCACTCCACCAGATGCATGAATCCAGACAGTGAATATGTTAAAGCTGCAATACGATCTACAGTAGAACACGCTGCATGCATTGAGGTTGCAAATTTATACAAATTACATCAAATGCAGCATGCAATGCGCTCTGCAGCACTTAGCATAATGTGCATAGTCTTCCATAATTGGCCAACATAAATGCAACTTACATCCAAGCCTTTCCAAATTAACTGTACACACAGTTGTACATGCTAGCTGTGCCTATTCTGTTTCACCAATTCCATTTTTAACTTCTGATTGGGGCCATGGCTTACCTAACATCAAGCAACATGTAACACATATTCCTTTCCAGTCCTGTACACCATACTAACTGTTTTATAAAATATCAAATTCGGTACCTTTTCAGTAGCATTAACAAGCAAAGTGTACTTTACAAAACAAGCAAAAAAGGAAATTTAAGGTACAAGTCAGATCATACTGAACATACTTTTGTTCCATGAGAGTTGTAGAAAGCTATTTTCTGCCTTTTTTTCCTTTTTTTTTTGGATTTTGCAAATGTAAAAAAAAAAAAAATTAGCAGATGAGTCTAATATGACCGAACATTACCACTGAAAAATGCAAATATCAAGGAGCTTTACAGTGTCATAAGACCCAGTCATAACTCTCCTCCCCTCGGACCCCTCTCACCAATGAGAAACCTTCCAACAGCCCACAAGGATGGAAAAGGGTGAGGGCTACTGGTAAAATTTCCCTTTTGTCTACAGGTGCCGTTTCCTACCCATGATAGCACTATTATGTACCATGTACAGTACAATTACAAACAAGTGATAAGCGTTTGACATAGCTGGTATCGCAAGGCAAAATGCGGCACACTTTCTTGCACATACTTCTCAAAATGGATAGCTTATAAAGAATGCGATGCACTGCATTTGCCAAGTTATAAAAAAGTACAGTAGAATGAAGTAACAAACACATACAGCAAGGGTTTGTGAGGAATGGACACATTGGCAGCAATTATTCTTTGAGAAAAAAACCAAACCACAAGCTACGAATCCCATATGTTTTCCATGTCAGTCACACAGAATGGGATCTTCAAGAGCTCCACACAGTGCTTTCGCAAACATATGATCAGTATGTCCAATCTAGCCTTCCTGTGTTGTATATATATGTACTCTGTACAGTCAGTATGTTATATGCGTAATGTACACTAACAGTTGAAAACTAATGAATTTCATTGTAAGGCAAAATTGCTACACCAAAATGAAAAAGTGCTATACAGAGACATTTTTTGTAGCACTTTTTGCTACACCAAAATATCTCACTAATTTGAACGCTGCAAGTGACCAAAGTATCTCCATTGTAAACAGTACTGTGAAGGGATGGAGTTTTTACTGTACAATATTAGTACTATGTGTATTTTTATTCAGTTTACTAACCACAAGAAAAGCACACATACTCTATGTAAGCCTGTAAGTTCTCAATTCTGTTTATTGGTTTATCTTAAACTAGGACACATTATTTTATGTCCAACCTTATATTGCATCATCTCTGCTTTTAACATGAAGTAAGTGGGATATTATAAACCTGACTGCTGAAATAGATTCACTCCAAGTGTGACTTTTATGTGTTCACACTCTGGTTACCTGCAGAGTTCAGATTGTAAATTCTAAAATAGAATACAGCCGTAGACTACTTGGCAACGCTCACTTATAATCTTGGCTACGATGCAACACTCACTTTACTCTAAGCAACATGATCATGTAATATTCTACTGTTCATTTAAACAAAGTCATCAAAGTAAAAAACAATTTAAATTTTTTTTCAAAGTCACAGCAACATCAGCTCTTGATAACATTAAATGACACTGTGTTTACCCTTTGCTGAAAATTAACAGCTGACATTTAAGCTGAAGCCATGCTGCAATAAACATTGTTTTCCAGACTGAATAATTTACCTTTAAAACTATTTTTGCTGGAGGCAATAAGAAATTGGATATTTTTAGAACTTTGCACAAATTCATGTATAAAAGTGCAGGTTAGGACATACAATATACTCTATATATGAACACTACAATACAAAATTGAAAAGTTAAAATACAGTATGCAATGTAAAAGTGCATTCATTGGATTTCACATCAAATCCAATTTCCTGATAAATGTCGACAGTTATTTGCAGTGTATGTTGAGTAAATGTACCAAAACTTTATGGGCCATACAGTGACTCTAATAATGCAGTACCAATTTGTGCCAACTAGAAAAACTAATTGAATGTAATGAAATGGGCAGCACTGACAACAAAATGAAACCAGAAGGCAAAAATGCATTGAGGTTTCGATGATGCATATGTTTTATTCCCAACAATGCCATGTTATCCCACTTCTTACAGTCACTGGTAAAATGCTATCTTAAGGTGTTGGAAAAATACAGTTTTGTGTTCATAATTGATCTTGGGAATTCTTGGGGTATTTTGAGTTTTGACCTTTGTAGACCCCAGATGACGATCTTGTAAATTCTTGAAAATTTTTGCTTTTTGACCTATGGTGACCTGAGATGAAGGTCTTGGAAATTCTTGGAATTTTGCTTTTTGACCTGTGGTGACCTCAGGTTAAGATCTTGGGAACTCTTGGGAAATTTTCCTTTTTGACCTCTGGTGACCCCAGATAAAACATAGGTTTTCAGAGTTTGACCCCTGGTGACCCCAGATGACCTTTGACCCCACCAAAAACAATAGGGTTCTTCCTCTCACCATAACACATCTACATACTAAGTATGAAATGAATCGAAGCTTCCTAACTTGAGATATCATGTTAACAAGATTTTCGGACTTTAACCTGGTGACCCCAGATGACCTTTGACCCCACCAAAAACAATAGGGCTCTTCCTCTCATTATGACACATCTACACACTAAGTATGAAATCAATCCAAGCTTCCTAACTTGAGATATCGTGTTAACAAGGTCTTCAGACTTTAACCCCTGGTGAACTCAGATGACCTTTGACCCCCACCAAAAACAATAGGGTTATTCCTCTCACTTTAACACATCTACTGTACATACTAAGTATGACATCAATCCAAGCTTCCTAACTTGAGATATCATGTTAACAAGGTTTTCGAAGTTTGACCCCAGGTTTTTCTTCCTATCAAGGAGAGGACTTCATTGTTCTTT
The DNA here is from genome assembly GCA_009936505.3 of Holothuria glaberrima. Classification (NCBI taxonomy): domain Eukaryota; kingdom Metazoa; phylum Echinodermata; class Holothuroidea; order Aspidochirotida; family Holothuriidae; genus Holothuria; species Holothuria glaberrima. Next base: position 1,040 of record WURT03181752.1, on the reverse strand, counting down.
CCTTTGTGTTTGCTTCCTTAACCCTTACCTTAACAATAGATTGTCTATTGTTCAACACCTGAGGACCCCTGAAATCTATTGTTCTGACACCTGAGGACCTCATCTTGAATAAAAAATGTCCTCACCTTGTATGAAATGTTGGGTCCATACATACACATGCCATCATGAATGCATAGGTTTCTCTTATTTAAAAGGTTTGATAAATTATGAAAGGCATGGATGGGCAAAAGCTGTACAGCTCACGAGTGAAGAAAACTAGTAATTTTGTTTCATACTGTTTCACAGTAATATGGAAAAGGCCTTAATAATCACACGTTCAATTCGCTTGTACACTGTGAAAAGATAACTAAAGTCTACAGCCATTACAGAGTGCCATACACAAGAACTGGTATAAATTTCCCCATGACCTGTACAACCAGTGTTTTATTGTGAAATTCAAACCGTGTCACCCAACTGTGGAATCTCACTTCCACATGCTTATCTATGTTACAGGTATACATTGATACAAGTGTATAAAACTGAACAAGATTACAGCATACCAGCTAAAATGGGTCATGTCTAGAAATCCAAGCTATAATCAGCTCACATTCCCCGTAGGGAAGATTGAACACTCAAAACTACAGAACTGTATGTCAGCATTCACTGTAGGCTTTAATTTTACTCTAGCACAGTAAAAGAAGTTAAGAACAGGGATTTCAACATAATTTGATATAGACTGTATACACATTGGCCTTCAGTACTGTTGTGTATTCACTGGGAAAATAGAGTAGTACCCTTTAAACGTGATTAAGAGTCAGGGACCCTGTATACAGTATTTAAAGTATCAGTTAAAAGTAGGATCAGGAAAGTTAGATTTTACAGACATCCATTATTTCAATATTTCATTCCCCATTAACAAAAGTCCCTGAAAATATCACTCTGGAGATTTTTGAAACAACAATTTCATCAAATATTACTGTAAAAAAATATGTTGCAAAATACTTTCCCTTTTTTGATGCACTTAAATTACATATTTATAGGTGAATCACAGAACTGTACAC
>WURT03181731.1:0-10233 GCA_009936505.3 Holothuria glaberrima | reverse complement strand
AGATTACATGGTCCAGTGACCGCCTATTGTTGTTTGCGGTTTCCTATTGTTGAGAAATCGGCCAAGTCGTGACGTTTCCGGCCATGTCATGACGTCCACTTTCAAGGGGCAGAATTCTCTAATGTGTGTACAAAGAGGACACGTCAAGGGTGACCAGAATTGTGTACTGTGGGAGATTTTGTAGATAAAGTCAGCGGTGTCCTGACCATAGGAGGGAAGGGATGGGACCAGGGGCTGAATGAGTGGGTCAACAAATTTCTAGATTTTCTCCGTGGCAGTCCAGTTTCCAGATATGATCGGTCTGCCTGGGTTACCCGTATTATGAACTTTGGGTAAAACATAAAAATGGCCTGGTTTTGGATTTACCTGGAGGAGACCGGGGCCAGTTTGAGAGCCGATAGAGCCATTGCGAACCATTTTTGTATGCCCACTTCCACTTTCTTTGCAATTTCTGAAGTGGGATCTGAATAGAGACTTTTGTAGTGATGTGGTCTTTCAAGCAGTCTGTAGTCTTCCTCCCTGTAGAATTTAGTGCCCATTGAAACAATCGCGGTGTAAGAGGAATCCTGAGAAATTTACCAGGAACCCCGTGACATGCTCGTTTCCACTTTCTCTTCCGTTTACTGGGGTGTTTTCTAAATAAGACAAATGACTCCTAAAGACGAAAACTCGGTGAATGTATTCAATAAACTAATATAATTAAAACACAGTTAATCAGGGGGTGCACCACGAAAATGCAATATGTGAATACACAAAATACAATATACAAAAGTACAGAAATCTCGGAATGTAGCTAGTTTGATACAAAAACCTAAAGGTAAAAGCACATATCGACTCTTATTCCATCATTTTAACTTCTGACCGCTTTTACCACCATTCCTTAATGTTTCCCGATCATTCATTTTTTTTACTTTTGCTTGCTGGCTATTGCCTTGTCAACTCCTTAATTCATTAAAGAGAGAAGGCAATCGCCTGAAGTTTATTTTCCAAAATTTGCTTAATCTTACAGATCTCCTCTTATTTTACTCACAATTATTTTTTACAATGTTTCCTGATTAAATCATTGAATATTGAAAGTAAACCAAGGAGTTATTCTGCATAAATTTAAGAAATAATTGACAAAAATATTGTCACTTGATTGATATGAGCCATTCCTGAACTAGTGTACCGCGAGGTACACTACCTTAAATTGGGGGACTGTATTTTCCCTTTAATTCATTTACTTTAATTGCAGCCATCCCATAACACCAAATCGTCGCTTACTTCGAGAGCTTAATCCATCCGCTTAATTATCACGGGCCATTGATTCGTTCAGATAATTGAATATTCCCTTCGCTTGATGAATATTACTATAAATTGTAAAGTTACAGAGTTTTCGTTCCAACAAAACGTATATGTTGCCTGTACTATCCTGTTTAAAACTCAAGGTTGGTCAATGATAACTGAGTGTAAGTTTGATGACTCCCTCGTTTCACGGAACGTCCCTGCTCTATACCCAAAATAGTGTTATGTCAACCAGGCCCAAAGTGGAAAGCCTGAAAATTAGCATTTGCAAAATAAATGACGATGTTGTGTCTATTTAAGGGTGGACGCTGAACACTTTGACCACACATTCAGCTAACATATTCATTCAAGTAACACATTTAAGTAATACACAAATACACACATACATACATACATTTGACTGCCACGCCCAAAGCCTCCCTTGCCCGCTGTGTGGTCCTTAAATGCAACAGACATAAAATTTAACGAGCAGTGTTTACACTATTACTCACGAGCCTTTTTGAACCCAGCTACATACTATATTCAATGGACTTGTCTGATTCTAAAATGGCATACACTTCTTTTTTTTTTGACAAAGAAACAATGCGAGCTAAAGCAACATATAGGGGTTTTAGACAACGAGCCCCGTCCGTCTAGCAAAATCCCACCACGCCAATACACATACCGTAGAGTAAGTTGCATACGCCTGATGTTCGGCAAAATTCGAATTCTTCCTACAAACCATGAAAAATTCTAATGTACACTTCTTTTTTTCACACTTTTTTCTCAGGAATGGTACTTTAAAAAACAGAACTTACAATCCAACTGTTAGAATGGCTTTCGCTGTAGCTAACTGACAACAGCTTGGGACCAACGTCCGGGTTCGCAAAAACAGAAAAGAAACTCCTCCGCACCACAAACTCAAAACTACCCTCACTATACTCCGACGCCCTTGCTTGACAGCTATAGCCCTAGAAGGTGCTTTGTCAAACAAGGTAACTCCCTGGATGTTTTTTTTACCCGCAACGGCCGCTGCCTACTACCTGTCCCAGAACGAAGATTTGCATCAGATTTAGCGAAAAGAATGACTACTCCCCCTTTTATTTATGCACGAAGGAAACTGAATCGAACAGTAACACACGCTTCTGGCCCCCTTTTCTTTTAATTTGCATACCGTTTTCTTTTTTCTCCACGTCGACATATCAAGCGACACACCTAATTAAGCAGGACACGTTTTCACACAATTACATAAAAGTAAGGCAGAATACTTAACCTTTCACCTTCGACACTAAGAGATAAAACTACGGTAACCCTGAATAGCCACGCCGATTTGCCTAAGATTTGATTAAAACTTCCATTTCACTTGTGACAATCACAGAACCTTTGCCGGCCGGCTTAATGACGATGTCGCCGCATTGTCGTAAATTTTTAAAGGCCCGTTTTCACTTTTTGTGTGATTGTCGCGAAAATCTGGGGCGGCTTTGTGAGTCTTTACTTCCTCTTCAATGGCCAAGATGAATGATTCAAGTGGTGGACAACGCACCTTTGTGGGTTCTAGGTACTTTTTGCTTTGAATTTAGAAGCTATGTCGTTGTCCGGAAGTGGTTTGTTTTCCCCGTCTTCATCAGTAAAATATTCCCGAAGACGTAAGCGTCGGTAGAACTCTGCCAGATCTAAAGACATTTTTCAGAGTTGAAAAAGATGTTGCTAATCATTTAGTTCCGGCTTTCCATCCACAACAGCCCACAGATCACACCCCAGGAAAATTCCCTTTGTAATCGCAGTAGATGCAACACATGCCCAGTGGTTGGCAGAAACACCCTCAACAACATTTTGGGTCCTAAGGGTAACAGATTCACTGTTAACCAACACTTCACCTGTACTTCCACGAATGTGGTTTACATTTTAGTTTGTGGACGTTGTAACTGTCTGTATGTGGGAAAGACCAAATGTCGCCTCGCTGACCGAGTAACTGAACACCACAGGTCCATCAAACAGAACCTTCAAGGTTATCCGGTAGCTACACATTTCAATCCTCCATCACCGTGTTCGATAAAAGACCTAGCAGTTACCGCAGCCATAATTTGCAGAGGTTCCGACCGTGATCGTCTTACTGACGAAAACCGGCTTATCATGAAACTCGGAACCCCCCCCCCCACGGTCTTAACGGTAGGATGGACCTTTTTTAACCTTGCCCCCTTTTGAACTTACTTTTTACCAGTTTCACTCAGCCATAATTTCGCTGTTTTTCCACCGTGTTATTTTTCAACTTTTACTACCAATTTGCCCTTGCCCTTTTTTAATGATTGCTTTCTCTAATTCTATTTCATTGTTGTTCAGTTGTATTTTCGGCCACCTGATGAAGGGTCTATACCCGAAACGTCATGGAATTTTCCGCAAACCTTAAGCACTTATTACCACCATTATCGATCTACACACACCCACATATATATATATATATATATACTGTTGCCTTGGAAATTTCCTGAATGGTTGAAATTTTCGGAGGAGAACTTCCGTCCCTCATCCCACCTCATACTTGTACGTAGGGGTATGAGGCAAGAGCTGTGAGGAGGGCAGCCCACTGAGGGAAAGAGTGTTTAATTTGAGGGCCAGATATATTTTTTCCGATTGGGCAAAATTTATGTCATGATGGTTTGCTGACCTGTGAAAAGTTAAGGGCAAACACCTTTGGCCCTCGTGAAATGTTTTCAACTTTCCATTCGCCAATGTACGCCTCTGCTCGTACCCTTTCTTGCAGTCCTCCTCCCGGTATGTTGTAGCGCAGCACCGTTACTACCTACATGGTTCATAAACATCTACAAAAGCTTTTGTCAGCTAATTCTGTATCTTTTCAAACTCTAACTTCTGAGCATAGAAAATTTCTTTTGCCCTTTCATAAATTCTTACGTCAAATTTCATTAACTCTTGCATTTCCTTATCTTTCAGTAAAATTTCCTTTGCTTCTGTCTTGAGTTTGTGTTGCAATGTTGCATTTAGTCCTTCATAAAAACCTGTCTTCTTCTGGACATCTACACAAAGATCATAAAAGGGAAGATGGTAAATCTCTTGTAATATCTTGTAAGTTGTAGACCGGTCTTCAAACAATCCCACGAAAGATAACTTAGTGTCTAGGTTGCAGGGCCTTTTTTAAAAATTTTTTAGTGGGGGCCATTTGACGAAAGGGACCATAAGCGCAGGGCCACCATTGATTGGTGCGTACTTTACGAAGAAAATTTTCAGAAAAATGCCTGTCCATTAGAGGCATGCTCATGGACCATGCAGTGTGTTGTGTGATCGCTGGCCTGGGGAGGGGTGTCCCCCTCCCCTTGGGAAATTTTTGAAAAATTGGCCGTCCTTACAAGCAATCTGGTGCTATATATGCTAACTTTTGGAGTTAAACTTGTATTTAAAAAATTGACGTATTTTTAGGAACTAAAAAAAAATCGGCATCAACTTTGGAAATTCTTGAAAAATTAGGTGTCCTTGCATGCAATCTGGTGCCACATATGCTTATTTTCTTCACTGAATGAAGAAGTTAAGTACTTTACCCTATCCTGTCAGCATAAAATTGGGCAACGTTTACACGTTTGAAATACAAATTTCCCAAAAAGGGACCATACAGGGGGAGGGGCCAAATGAGATGAGTGGGGCTGTGTACGGGACTGGGGGCCATGCCCCCAATATGTATGTTAAAAAAGGATCTGCTAGGTTGTTAACTAAGTCACCCATTATAGACTCGTTTTGTGGTCACGGAGTTTTAATGGGTTCAACAGATTTCATAGAATGAGCCTTGGAACATTTTTTACTCCGCTCCCATCTGAAGTAACTTTTAAGTTGGTATAAAGGAACGAATTCTAAACGATCGATCCACTTTTTGAGCCATTCGTTTATGGGAAGTTCGAATGAATCTTGTACAGTTTACTTCTCTTTAGATTTCTGTCTGACGAAGAAATAGTTCGACACGGCTCTTTCGTATGGTTCTCTAAAAATAGTTAAATGCTGCGCATTTGCGGTCGACATTTACTTCATGCATGAAATCACAAAGAGAATAGTACCCTTCTTTTATCGGTTTGTACGACATATTCGTTACGGGCATGTCATCATCCAGGAATCTCGAAGTAGGTGCCACACAACTCGGCATGCTTATTATCGGAGATAGCTTAGTTTATTATACATTGTGCGAATACACTCTCTAAAGCTTGAGCCCCCTGTCTTCCGGATGTGCCAGAAGTTTATAATAGCATCTTTGAAATCTTCCCGTCTGTTCTTTTGGAGGAAAAAGTTGGGTAGTGTGCTGCACTCAACTGTCTCGCCCGAGTGGAAGCATTTTGTCACACCCATCTGTTCTGTTGAAATCGGGTGCTGTTGATCTTTTGAGGGAACTTTCAGATTAAAAGAAATGAAAATAATAAGAAACAAGATGAAAATCCACGGAGTTGCATATTTCATCGCTTAATACAAGCACTGAGCTATATAGATTTAAGCATAGACCCTTTTCCACATAGCAAAAAGCATGTGGGATGGAATATTGTTGTGCGTCGTTTTATGTTTCAGTAAAATGCCACTGACAAAAACGACGCGTACAAAAACTCTATCCCACAATCCTTTGTAATTGCTATTTGGAAAAAAAGTGTGTGGTACTCTCGTCAATGTGGAAAATGCCTCGAAATTGAAGCCTGTCCAATAGTAACGTGACGTGCATAAGTTTACTCATTTCGATTCCGCTGCCTGAAAAATGGGTATCCAGAGGAAGACATAACGTAACGCTGAGGCAATGATATGCTTGCCAAGGTGTACTGGAGTGTAGTTGGCACCTCTCAGCCTTTCATGTACTAACTGGCACACTATCACGCGTTGGCATGTGCATCCCTGGGCTCAGAGGTATATAGTTGTCTTCGCACGGTGTGCGCTAAAAGGAAAGATTCATGTGCACCATACCGTTAGCACCAAACGCGGATCACGTTGGAGGCTTCCCATGTGTTTGCTTCCCAAGGCTATATTAGACTGTCTGAAATAAGTTTTTGTATCAATGAGATGGGCATATCGTGTGCAAATGAGATGGGCATATCGTGTGCATTATAGTGATATGTCTCCAGTCACACATGTTTTTGATTAATTTTCATAAATGCAAAGTGACCGCCATTCGGTAATCTTGAGGGCCTGTCTGTCCTTACGGGTTACTTGTATCGCTCACAAATGTGTTACCGATGGATGGAAACTTGACACCAAATTAGCACATTATGGTTTTAAAAAAAGGAAAACGTCACATGGGTATAGCACATGATATTACGTCACGAGAGCTATAAATGGCCTACAGGCTATGGACAAGGGATATTCCTCGTGCACCCTGGAAACCTTATGGTTCCCTGTACACGAAATCAAATGGTAGCAGTAAATTGTTGGGTTTCACTCATTCAAAAATGGCTGCCAAAAACAAAATTACGGTAAAATGTTAAATACTAATAAAGTAAATAATCTTTCTAAAATTTTTTTACACAACTGCTCTTCATGTGTGTTCACATTTTATGATGAATATTTAAAATTTAATTTTTGGAAGTATCCTGGCGAGATCAAGGTCAAACAACGCGAAAAAGCAAAATAGTCGCCAAAATGTATAAAGTATTTTTCAAAAATTATGTAAAAATATTTTAAATTGCCACAGTGAACCTTATACATAATTGAAAAAGATTTCTACATCTGTGACCTTTACTACTGGATTCAACGAAACAAGATTTCCCAGTTTTGGGACTCTTTTTCATCAAATTTGAAGAAAATCGTTCAAAACGACTATTAAGTGTTTTTGACCCGAAAATGTTCATAATATATAATAGTAATAGTGTATTGTGTAATGTGGTAGGACTTGTCCACCCTATTATATTTTTTAAGTTTCCTGTCTGAGCAATACTTCCTCTTGTGAATTATAGACAAAAAACAATTTTGACATAATTTAACTTTTGACCCATGACCTCTGACCTTTACTTTCGGTGTCTGCGAAAAACAATTCCCCACATTGTTTGAAAAAAGCTCGGTTAGGCGGACTAGTAGGAGTTTTTAACCCAATATATATATATATATATATATATATATCTGTATATATACATATATATATATATATATATATATATATGATTTTCTGTTAAGTGACCTTTGACTTCGGAATCCATGACAACCACACATTTTTGGCAGAACTTGTCATCCTTTTATATTTGTAGCCTCATGTCAGAACAATATTTCCTCTACGATTTATAGCCAAAAATGTATTTGACCATTGACCTGTGACCTCTGACCTTTCCTTTCAGGGTCTGCAAGACAAAGTTGTTCCCCACATTAAGCTGTAGAGTAGCAGTTTTCGAAACAATTAATTGTACACTTGACAATCTGTCATGTGATCTTTCACCTTGGCTGCCATGGCAACAACATATTTTGGTAGAATGTAAAATCACTGTTATATATGTCAAGTTTCTTGTCAGTGCAATGTTTCATATTGGAATTTTAGCCAAATAACGGTTTTTATCGAATTTGATGTTTGTCCTCTTACCTTCGACCTTGACTTCCGGGGCCTGCGACAGGCAATTTCCTACCCTGTGATACCATCTCACCTAGTAGTAAGAAATTCAGCCCAGCCCACTAGGAAGAGTTTGTGGCACCGTTTTTGCTAAAAAATACATTTTCCCTTCCATCACGTGACCTTTGACTTCTGCTGCCATAACTACCGCATATTTTGATAGAACTTGACATTTCTGTTATATGTGTGAAGTTTCCTGTCAGTGCAATGTTTCATCCTGGAATTTTAGAAAAAATTGTTTTGTCACAATTTGACCTTTACTTCCGGGATCAAAGGTCAAATTTCCGGGATCTGCTAGACACAATTTTCTACCCAAGGGTTCCTTCTCACCAAGGTTAAAGAAAAGCGGTACAGCCCATAAGAAGGAGTTCTGGCACGAATTTTGGCTTAAAAATATACATTTTCCCAAAGATCCATTCATTCTGTACAGTGTACGACATGTAACTTCTATTTAAACTGTACGCCATTTTGTACTTAATTGTTTTTAAACTAATAATATAAGTTTAATGACCTATAAACAAACCTCATACAAATAATATTGAGGAGATTGTGTTGGCTTGGATTTTCACAATGATCAAAATTTAAGTATATTTTTTGCACTAAAAGGTCATTTCCAGGCTGAACTGTTACCTTTCACCTTCACCATTTCTCAACGAAATACATATCCCTTGCTGTTTCTCTGAAAATGCAGATTAGAAATCATATCAAACATAAAACATCGAAAATTCATTGGGATGGATCAAGTTGGCTCGTCTATTTGTTCCACACTTCAGGTGACGAAAAATTACCCAAAATGAATAAAATATTGTCGGGTATGACTTTTGACCTACCTTAAAACTGTGCACCGATATTGTCCCAATAGTTTATCCATTAAATATGTTTACAAACAAACAAAATCGACCACATGTGACAAAGAATTAATGGGGTCTTGTTCGCACAGATATATACGACTGCAAAGTGTACCCCTACACTTCCATAAAGCTAAAAAATAGAAAAAAAAGTGCTTTGAAAATTTTCAAAAAAAAAACTTGGAAATTCTAAGCTGCATTTTTCTTGTTTTATTAGAGGTACCCACTGTGTCTGTAATTTTTGCCACTAAAATCGTTTTTTGAAGATGTCTCAAAGGGTCAGTCTGTCTCTTTCTTTTCAAAATTACGTAACCACGACCAACCACTGGTCGATTCCTTAAAGATGAGGCGAAATTGATGGCTGGAAGGGATGATCCAAAAATTTGTACCGAGTTTTGCAATAACCATACTTTGTTCTATGGCAGGGAATGACAGCACAACAAGAGAACAATATGTAGCCGCGCGAAGTGCCCCTTAAATAGACTTTTTGCAGACGTTTAAGTAACGCTTGCCTTAATTTTATACAACAGTTACCTATCTACAAATAGCACTGAATGCGCACTAAATATACCTGACATTGAAGTATGTCCTTTTGAATACATGGTAATACAAAGTGTGTATACTCACATTCAAGTGTTTACGGTAAACACGAACGGTCTACTACTTCACCATTTGAATAGGAGGAAACTTAGTGCACACGGCACCGATCGCATCAGCCCACTTCGACCCAACTGCGCCGTGACAGTGAAAAACCAGTCGCGTAAGGGCAGACGAGTCGGTTAATGTGCGTGCAAATTTTGCCCTCCATCCTTCTGTCGGTCCCAATTGTGATCCAAAAGTCGTGACCAAATCGAAAATATCAAACTGTTGCTGCCAACAATCCAACCGAGAACCGCCTTTTTATGAAACTGGGTCAATTAAAATGCGTGTGTGAAATCAATCAGACGACAGTTACAGAAAGTCAATGTGTTGGCCCTACGTGTGATTAGTGAACAGGAGATGATCATATCCTCCCTTTCAAGTGGACCTTAAGTCTAGAAATACCAGAATATATTTTTAAGAGGTTGGAAAATAAATCCCATTAATCCAACTCCCATCTGTATTGCTTTTCCCATTGCTGAGATGTGAAATGTTAAAAGATATTTACTTAATTTGAAATAGTCCATTGCGCAATAATTTTTGATGTCCTTCTTGTACAACTCCTAATACCTGGTTTTGGTTTCCTTTGAAAACAAAATGTTAATATCACCTTGAAAAGTTTATAAGTTTTCTTGCATAAAATGTTGAATGGAGAGGGCTTGTATAGTCAAGTCACCCCATACCAGTAAGAAAGTGATCACATTTTGGCACATGGTGCAGTGGCTTTAGAAAAACAAAGAAAAACGAAGACGGTAAGTTGAATAGTATAAGAGGGACATCACAAATTATTGTGCAATCTAACATTTTAAATTGGGTGAATAAGGTTTAACATTTTTTATCTCAGCTCAGAAATGTTCTGTGAAGATTGGAGTTGGACCATTTGAATTCATTTTTCAAGCTTTGTAACATATATTT
>WURT03181719.1:0-10233 GCA_009936505.3 Holothuria glaberrima | reverse complement strand
TCCTTACATGCAATCTGGTGCCACATATGCTACCTTTTGAAGTAAAATTTGTGTTACAAAATTACGTATTTTTAGTACGCACTGACTGTGGCTTTGTGTGGGACTGGGAGGTGTACTACACAGGCGTGTTTTGTTTAAAAATTGGCCCTAGCTGGGCTAGAAGTAAACTTAGTAGGCAGAATTTTTACTGTCTGGAGTGAGATTAAGGAGCCTTTAAGATCAGGGTAGAAAGGTTACATCCCCTTTGGGGAAAGTGAAACTCGTCGTGAAACCAAAACTGATGTTTTGTTATTATCTATACTATCATTAGAATACAGGAGAATTATAAACTTAAGCTAAACTATAGTTTGTGAGGATTTGTTCTTAATTTCGTCAGGAATCCACAGTTGGCGTTATAAAGAGTAATCCCCAACAATTTTCGTCGCGCTTCAAGCGCAAAAAATGTACATTCCACTCTTTTTATTCTATTTTGGCAGATTCCATACTAGGAATAGTACTTGTGATGGCAAGAGCACACTCTCTAGATTATTAAAGGGCAATTCTCATCATCCCAGACAGTTCCAATTCTCCCACCTAGGCAAATTGTAGCTCCTCCCACAACTGTGAAAATCTCCTCCTTGTGCAGACACAAACATATTTTAATGCTTAAGGTCATGTCCTGGTGAGCATACAAGGCTGTAATGTATAATCCGAACACCCTCTCTACATTGTGTGGAATGTGAGCTACTCTGCATCTTTTGAATTTTCAAACTTTGATGTCAATCAAAGAGCAGTCACCAACTGAAAATTTTGATAGCCCCAAACTAAAAATATAATTTGGGATGACGAGTGTTTGCTTTAAGTTTCGTAAGTGGCGTTGGCCTTTTCTTCCTAGTATGGTTTCATATAACTAAATAGTAACCCCTGACCAAGTGGCTTATCAGGACTTATACGTAGCTCACAAATTGTTCGGAAAATTTCATCCTCAATCGCACAGATGTTTTCTTGCATTTGTCGAACGGTACCCAACAGTGAATGACTCGTGACAATTATCCGTATCCTAGAGGGTATAGATACAGATACAATGCATGTTACTTCCGTTGGGAGGTCAACGGTGGCGTACGCTGGATTTGTCTGAAGGGGGGGCATGCAGTTCCGAATTTTCCGACCTTTTTTTTTTTTTTTTTTTTTTTTGCTTTTTTGCACTTCATTCCTTGAAGACCGACTTCCGTTGGCATACTTGTACGATCCGAATTCCCGAAGACCTTTTTTTTGCTTTTTTTTTGCACTTCAGATGTTGTTCATGTCCAAATTTTTGAAAATTTCGGTGTCCTTACATGCAATGTGGTGCCAAATATGCTACATTTTTTTTGAAGTAGAGTTTGTGTTAAAAAAAATTTACGCATTTTAGGAACTAAAAGAAAACTGACATCCGTGAGGGGGGCATGGCCCAATGGCCCCCCTGCGTACGCCAGTGGAGGTAAACTGAAACGACGTATCACGTATAGATGAACCATTTTGGCTCTCAATAAAGAGAAATCTTAAGCCTACTCCTGAAATTTTAATGCCCTAAACGCGCTTTTTTAACGACAAAAGGTTTAATCAGCAATAACATCGTTACACAAACCTTACGGTACACTGTGCAAAAGATGCTATGTTGATGGAGTGGTCTGAGGGTGTTGTGTAAGCTTTCATTCTATTGTCTCAAACTCCCCGTGCGACCCATTAGGCTTCCTTGCAGCCTTCCTTTGCCCGCTATCCCAGTGCTCTCCACAAATTTTCAAGAGAGGGGCGGCCACGCGCGAAGCGCGTACACAATCGCAAATTACATTGCTTCCCACACAAATGTATGATTATTCCCTACCAAAAAGGAAAGAATGTTTCTAACTTTTCTTCCAGAGTGATGGCGGGATTTTTAAAGAAGGGCGGTCGCTATTTCAGGTGCGACAATTTCCACTCGGGAGCAGACCGCCCCCTAGAACCCCTCGTGGAGAACACTGCATCCATCGCCATACTTACCGCATTACCACACAAATTTTTCACGCACACCTTAGCGCCTATCTGGGCTTCGGATTGCTGGCCCCGTGGAAGAGGTAACCCCTCCCCCTTCCTTTCGCCGGGCAAATCTTTACGACATGCGTGACAAATGCATTTTATACATAGTAATGTAGTGATAAACTTTATTTTAAGAGTGTGGTTTCTTGCAATGAAGGGTGTGTGTGAACTGTGAAACGACAAATTTTGATGCCTCAGCCCACTGTAACCCACGAAGAGGCTGACTTCGGCTTTGGCCACTGTACGGCCTCTTTGAGAACTGCCCCTACTGAAAAACCTTTGGATCCACTTATGTACAGCTGTAGGGGTACACTGTTTTGGACGACACTATTCTCTTCTCTTCAAATTTGAGAAGATGAAAAATGCTAATACCTCAACATGCTGATGGCAATTTGGTAATAAGAGCATTGTTGTTTACAAATGCCTTTGTTGGCATGGCGAATGTTTTGACAAGGATTGTATGGACTTCACCAGACAATTTATGATAATCATGACAATATGGTAACAGGTCGAATGAGAGGCCAATACATTGTAGACAGTAGTGTCTCCAGACTTTTCGAAGTATGACACTGGGGGCACAACGTTCCGTCAGAGGGGCACACCAAAATGAAGGACTGAGTGTCGCTGTATAGCCCTTCGTAAAAAAAATAAAAGTTGACAATTTTTGGTAAGCCTTACTCCCACTAACAATTTATGGATTGGGGTGGGACGACGGATCATTTTAAGACTTGCATTGGGCTTTAGAACGGTTATTTCACTCATGCTGCCCAATATGAATTAATGTTGGGACAACTACCTTCCAGGTATGACACTGAGGGGGAAGCTTTCATATTAAAAATCGAAGGTGTATCTACGGTTAGACGGTTGCGGAACCGGGCTGACCGGGAAAATTTGAAAGAAGCCCGCGAATGTGGTTAATTTGGGTTTTGGTGCCTTGTAACTAATTATGAAAAAAAAATTTCTGCAGTTTCCTCAGCAATAAATGAAAAGGGGGACTAAAGGCTGCTGAGACTACCCCCGATGCACGTACGAAACGAGAGGAAAATTTTGGTGTTAAGTATCTATGGAAATTTCGTGAAAGTACTTATACTCCTTTCGAGGTATCACCATTTTTGATCTCCGCTGTGGTGCTTGGTTCCGCCTAAGTGCGGATTCGGGAGGGTAAAAAAATTTTTAAAGCAAAAACAAATATTCAAAATAAGTGGACATTATAGTCAGGTAACCTGGTCTTGATGGGTTTTTTATTTGTTAATTTTTGGAGGGGGCTATATGGTGATGAAAAAACATCAGAGAATCAAGAACAGTATGCGCTACATTTTTCCATGTGCAAGGGGGTAGCCGGTAGCTTCAAAATGGCTGCCATATTGATCATTTGGGCTGTTTTACTTCCAAACAGGCTCTTATGATCCGGTGTGACAGTGGTTCAATTAAAGCAATCTCCCACAATATTTTAAAAGTTCTCCCCCAAATACAGTAGGCCCCTATTTCATTCGTTTTTTTTTCTTTTCAGTGACTTGTGCGACCTCCCCCCTTACCCCACCTAGCGCCACCCCAGATTTTTCAAAGGTCTGAAATAAATTGTTTGCAAGTGCTTACCTTTCTACACGGTGATGCCGCCCGCTTATGGTGGTTTTGTCAGTAGTATTATTTTTGATATTTTACCCAACACTTAATAAAGTTGAGAACACTCAGTAGCCTAAGAATAACGTCCTACCAGCTTACTGAGCCGAGGGCAGCAGATAATTAGTCCGATCTAAGCTGTTCACTGTTTTATGAGAAAACACGAGCAACCCCGACATCTCACCCAATCCAACCTCACCCCACCTACTCACCCACCCAAAAACATCACCCATATTTTGTAGTTTTTCTTTCAATATTTTATCCATACATAACATCAAAATACGAAGTGAAGTACGCAAAGTAAAGGAGCTCTTGACACGACGGCTATTCAACTCTAACGCTGTATAAATCGTCGTGATATGTAGAACATTGACCTCAACTCTCGCACAAACGCGATCACTTCGGAAATTGACTCAGTAAACAATGAGGAAGTTTAAAATCGGGCCATGGAAATGGTATATTGACACAATTTCAATATTTTGCTTTGTCTTACTAGCGAGATGCATCATTTAGCAAAATACCCAGGGGGATTTTCGTAAACACATTCGATAATTAAAGTAGAATGTCTCGAAACATTGACAAAGCGTAAACCTCCTGTACAGCCAACTTATCATGTGTTCCCCCTTGGCCTAACGACAATATTTCTGATTAACACTTAAATTTGCATTTCCGAATGTACACATTCACCTCGTAGGGTTCAGACGGGGAGAAGTTACCGAAGCGACCTAAATTTTTGCTAGCATTCAGTGCTACGCGAAACACTTCTGGGAAAGTCACGCACTGTGAGTATATTAACACATAGAAAGGCAAAGAGAGGCAACGGCTTCTCAAAAGTGGTTTGGGAAGGGGGCATGACGCTGACCAAAAATATTTCAAGCGTAAATCGCGAAGACCTGCAAACGAGGGATATGAGGCCCGCTTTTGGGCCGGAAAAAATTAGATTTCATGTGGTCTGAATCCTTTTTCCACGATTTTGTTTCCTTGAATCAGGTTTATTGTAAAAGAGAGATCTGGAAAAAGTGAGGGGACAAACGATATGACATCTCCTCCACTTTCAAAAGTGGGGGAGGGCATTCCCCTCAGTCCCGACCAGTAGACACCGATGAAAAAACTTCAGAACATCTCTGAATCAAGACAGAAGGACCACTGCAGCCTGTTATTTGCAAAAGCATGTCTTTCCATTTGTTTACATTTAAATCATAAGCTCTTAGCAGCAACTGTTCCCAGCAAGCCGCTACGTGTGCGCGTTTGCTTTTCTAAATCTTTTTTCCTTTTCGCCGAGGATGCCAATCCCCCTCAGTTTGACTCCTTGTTTCCATAAGGCACTCTGAGCTCAGGTCGCGAGGCACATGAAGTTCCAATCCCAGTTTAGTAAATGCCTTTTGATCCTGATTCTATTCACGAATCCATGGCCATTCAAAGGATATTTGAGTTAGTTAGATGGGGGTTTACGCCTCCACTTATAACCACTTGGTTTAGTCTAGCGTCGCCCACTGTCTTTTTTCCAGTTGTGGGGCACTGGATTGTTTTTCCTTACTCCATTACTTATGTGGAGCATCACGCACAACGGCAGTAGGTTCCATTTTTAAAGTATTTGGTATAACTTGACTGGGAATCGAACCCGGGCCTCCCGTGTGAGAAACGGATGCTCTACCACTTGACCAGACACGCGGTCGGGTCCCAAACAAAGCAGTGTACTGGGGCCCCAATCCCAAAATATGAACGTTAAATTGACTTTTTAACTCGATCCCCGACGCCAGTGAAAATTGTCCAGGTAAATTCATTCAGTATGACAACCACCAAGAAGGTATTCATTACTGATATGCAGAACAAATGTACATGTGAATTCTCTAAACTTCCTGGACCACGCGAAAACCAGAAAATATGGGAAAAGTTGAATATTTTTCTGGCTGAAATTAAAATCAGATTTAGAGTGATTAAAGAACGAGGCAATGGAAGAGTAAGTATGGACATGAGAAAGATTTCTGCATTTCTTGAGCCTTCTTCTTTTACCAGGCTGTAGAGTGACTCAAGGTTTCACTAGGCTATGAGTGAATCAAGGGCTTACCAGGCTATATGGTAAATCAATAGGTGTACAACACAATAGAGTGAATTAAGATTTTACTCGTATATGGAGGGAATGGAGGGTTTACAGGGCTACAGACTAAATAAAGGTTTTATTAGGTCATTCAGTGATCTAAAACTTTAATGAGACTAGTAGATGTGAGCAAACCATAGGAGCTATCAGCATACTGGCTCCTTAAACACATACTTTGTTCTGTCATGCAGGCTGTTATCAGTAAAGTATTTTTTGATTTCGCTAGATATGAGTGGCAGATACTGCTGATCTTTTCAAATTTGAAATACTTTGAAACACAAAATTCAGTAACAAAGTCAAAAGCACAGCATAAATAAGTAGAACATCTTGCATAAGTAATGTAACACATGTAGACATATCCAAGTGGCCAAGTTAAGGTAACAAAATTCAGAAACCCCATTAAATCCACTTACACAGGTGACTCCTAAAGGGAAGCCCCCAGCAAAGGCTGCCGAGGTGTGAGAATGAACAAACTTGGAATCACTTATACCATGAAACCATACTGTCATTTTTAGAATGGATATGAAGTAAGCTCTCCCCAAAAAACATAAATGATAAAAGTATGTTTGAGTTTTGACTATTTATTTCATGTTGTAAATTAATGCAACATAAAAGGTAATCTCATAATGCTTACTCTACCTCTACATAAAGAGGAGATTGACATACACACTAACTTAAACAGGGTATGCAACGGTCCTGTTGGAATGAGACTTACAAGGGACCAGAAGTTTACTCCCAAAATGTTCCACTTTTCATTTCAAAACAACACCCTACCATAATCATTGCTGGCTGACCAGTATAACAGCATAAAACACTGTGAAGTCTGCACTGATAAATTCAGGAGACATCTTGAATTGTTTAAGGGAAAATGTAGTCCCCCCAATCTGAGTTAGCGTACCCCAGTACACTAGTTCAGGAATGGCTCATATCAATCATGTGACAATATTTTTGTCAGTTATTCCTTAAATTTATGCAGAATTACTCCTTGGTTTACCTTCAGTATTCAATGATTTTATCAGGAAACATTACAAAAAATACTCTCGAGAAAAATAAGAGGAGATCTGTAAGATTTAGCAAATTTTTAAAATTAACTTGGGGCAACTGCCTTCTCCCTTTAAATTATAGATTGAAATAGTTTTGCTTTTACTATCAACTGTTTTTTACACTCCGTCATGTATCCTCCAATGAGAATGAGCAGTTGCCCCAACCTTATCTTGAAATGTCAGCTACATCTCAAAAAGCTTGTTATATTTCTCTTCAAAGAATCTTACATCAAAGGCATTACCAGAGGTGGTCCCCCCCCCAGGTCTGGAAGGCTGCCCACCTGCCCTTCAAGGAAAATTTTCCAATTTTGTCGGGGAGCCTTAATCTATACGATAAAATATGTTATCCCAACAACCTTCGGTTGACCTGACGATCTCCTTGATTTGGCTCACAGGAAGGGCAGATTCTTCAACAAAAACCCCAAATTTTCCAATTTTCCTTCCAAAAACCCTAAACATTTCAAATTTCATATAAACATTTTCAATGAACCTCCCAAATTCTCAAATTTTTGTAAAGAAAAAAAGATTTTGGGGTGCAAGAAAATTTTGGGTTCCACATTCTTTTGGCAACTCATTGCCCCCCCCCTGCAAGGAGCTCTCCCCCTTCCCCACTGGTCAAATCCTGGTGCCACCCCTGGGCCATTACTGATCATGACAAAAATATAATCACATTGTTAAAATGAGCTATACATATATTCCAATACCAGGGTGTACTAATTCAAACTGTTATACCCTTAAAACATATCAAACTTCCAGACAACTCTCCTTTATAACTCGCCATTTCTTCTTACACTAAACCACTGGCAGCATGCTCACATCAGCTTTAAAGGGGCTATTGCATCACCCCATACATCTTGAGCAATCTCCAGATATCTATACTCACAACTGGTATGGGGTCGGTCAGTCGGTCAGTCATCCGGGTCTTTCTGTTACCCTAGCAACTTTGGAGTGACAACAACAACTGACTGCAGCATGACCATACGGGAACACTTGACGTGCTACACTGTTGGAGTGAAAACAACCCTTGGAGTAAACTACATGCCGAATGAGCACAATACATTGTTTTCACTCCAACACATTGTTGTCATGGGGAAGTGACATGTCACCGACCGACCCCATTAACTACACTTTGATTGACATAGAGTCAAACTGCAGCTTCACTCCGATTGGTCAATGGTGACTTGTACCTATCAGTGGTCTAACTTAACTTGAATGTATAACAGACAGCAAAAAACAGAGGTAATGTGTGGATATGGCCTTGAACAATTTAAACTCAGTGCAGGCTACTGTAACTTTGTCTGGGAGTACAATACACAGACCTTTTTTTTTTAAATTGGAGCAGGGGGCCAGAAGAAAACTTTTTTTATTAATATTTATTGTCTGATGCAGGATAATTTATTCCCTTTGAGGGGGAAATGCAGTTACCCTCAAATTAAATAAATAAGAGCAATCTTATAACTAGTTACTGCAAACAAACATACTGTAGTTTTACTAAATTATTGTCTTGACAACAAAAGGTGATTGTCTGCCTTTTATTATGCATAACATCTTGCTATTGTGCTCAATATAAAAAAGCTACATCTAGGTGAATTCATTACAAAGGGAAATTGAGCAGCAAAAGAGATAAGATTTACTCCTTGCCCAATGAGGGCAACTACTTGCTGTTAAGTATACATGACAGCTTGCAGTTGTGCTCACAATTTTAAAATGCTTCATGTCATTCAATCCAAACTTCAAAGTTATTTCCATTGTAGCCAGAATGTGAGCTACAAGCCAGACCAATCCACACAATTGAAGCTTAAGCTTCACTCTGTAACAGCTTGGTGCTTCAACTAATTAGAATAGTCCTATAAGCTTGAATAAAATTGACTGTCACTGAATTTGTATGGTAAGTCCTTCCGACATCTCTAACATAATAAAAATCTTAAAGCTATGGAATATATTAATAGGTTGGAAATCAAAGCAGAGGATTTAGCAGCTTATGCACTGTACAAGCCAGCCATAGGCTGTCATTTTGAAAGAAACTTGAGCTTGCTTTTGAGTTTTAGATGTCAAACCTCATGCTACCACAGCCATTGAATCTTTACTAAGATATTTCAACACCTTTACAAAAGGTTCCCTCCTACAATATTTCAAACACTCTTCAATGAATGTTCTGGAATTATTACAGTACTTGCAATGGTTTTGCAGACTATAATCATCAAAATAAAAATTAAAAGATTTTGGAAGTGTAAATTCCTCAGCAATAAATATCCTTTGGGGAAAAGAAGTAACTGAAATTTGCCCTAAAAAGCTAGTCTTATACTTTAGATACACAGATTATCTGTGGTGTTTGTTCTTTTCACCTATATTGGTACCATCATGCCATCATCTCATGCTGCCCTCTACACAACCATAAATCCATCCTCTATTTTCTGACTCGGTAAATTGAGAACAACATTTCCTAATGATGGAAGTGCAAGTCCATTTTATGCCACCATCTCGACTGAAAACGCACCTAGAAGAATCTATCTCTTCCTAAATGAACTTTTATGTCTTGCATTTCCTTTACCCCTTGCACCTTTTTTGAATGATGCAGCATGTGACGAGGAAGCTTTGGATTTCCTAAATGCCACTCCTTTCCCCTGGAATCCACCTTTGGCAAATTTCATGTTAAAACCTTTCTTTATGTCTTGAGAGGGTTCTGATTTCTTCTCCACCTTGCTCTTCTTGGTTGCTACTTCACCTTTTGCTTGATCCAATTTCCTTTTACTAGGCTTGACTCCAAACCGTTCTTTCTTCTTACTAGGGAAAAGATCTGTTAATGACAAAAAAGGATAAGTATCATATATTTTGCCTCCCCCAGTTTGTCCATAAAGTTTTAATCACCATGAAAAGTATTTACATGCATAGGCAGGACTAAGGAGGTGAAGGAGATATGGGTAAGGGCTAAGCCATTTCTTTGCCACAATCACTTTTGATAAAACCAATTGATTAACACCCACATATTTAGTTACACAATGACAGACTAATACTCTCTTAACATTGAACACATGACAATACACATCCTACTTATCACACTGAGACTTGCAAAAATTCCCTTCCCTCTTCCCCCTTACACCCTACCCCTCCTCTCTTCACTTGCCATTATCATATTCTTCAAAACCATTTGTAGAAACTGAATGGGCCCATAAAGTCTTTTGGGGTTCTACTTTTAAGCACCAGTGTATTTTGATTTTGCAAATGGGCTATTTCCAGAAACTGTAACATGATCAACTTGTATCCAATTATTACTGAACAGACAACAACAACAAAAAAAAAAAATACCTTATGACATTCAGTTCTTCCCTCCCCACAACTTCCTCATCATTTTTATTACAGTAATCAATTTTGACCAGCTGGACAATAAATCAGTGACTTCTGTCAAGCCTTGCATATTCTTCCCCCTCACATGTTCCT
>WURT03181708.1:0-10233 GCA_009936505.3 Holothuria glaberrima | reverse complement strand
GATTTTAAAAGATCTTCAATACAACACTGTTCTCGATGATAGGCAAGTGAGCATACTCAACTACGACGTTTCGAAAAAATCAACTTTTCTTGTTCACGTATAAAAGTAAAGTAAAGTAAAGTATATATATATATATATATATATATATATATAGGTCGAAAGGTAAATAGTTGTACAATCGATCTACACATTCTAACTTCGTTCTACCAACCTCGACCTATATATATATATATATATATATATATATATGTAAAGGAAATGCCTTAACTCGGCCATTTGAGTCCTCAAGAGGGCGGGATGAGGTCAATTAAGTTTTTCTGAAACCTCCACCAGTGAGTCCCAAGAACAGATAACAAGACTCTTGACTAAAATACTAAATACTTAAGCCTACTAGGGGCCTGCATGGCTCGGTGCAGGTCCCGTCTAAAAGCTACAACCTTGAAACAACATCGTAAACCCACTAAAGAGAAGGTTCAGTTTTCATGGCTAAAATTAATGTGTGCAAATTACGGATAAACCTTGTCGTATATGCTACGTACGTGACAAAGTTGCAGGTACTCGACTTAACCAACGTAGGCCTACAACAAATTATAAGCATACGTGGCTGCTTTGTCGTTGTTAGGGTCCTCGTTCTTTTAGAGCTTGTATGCACTACCCCAAAAGGTACTCTCTGAGTGAACAAAACTCCTTCACCGGCGTGCAGTAATCATTATCTAAGCGTATGGCATCTCTTGGATCTTCGGGCGAAACATTCTCCTATTTTTTGTAAGCACATCAGTCCAACGCTTGGTGACTTAAAAGACGCTACTGTCATCAAGATGTACAATTTGCGGTGACATCCGGTTGGTTCCTGTGGAACATAATGTTTGGTAGCAAGATAGATCTCTCTTTGAAGACAGGGCTTCAGAGGAGAGAAGAGAAAGACATTGTCGGACCGGAATGCACGGTTCATACTATCCGAGAAGTTCGGCACCTCTCTCAAGTAGTAACACTTTGTGACTCAGATCTTATATTTCTAATCACTTTGAGGACAAGGGTTTGCTCTTTAAACACACTTATAACAAGATGCGTGCCACCTCGGTTTCCTCCCGAATCAAGCATGCGTCATATTCGTCGAGATCCATCGATCTCTATGAACGATCATGAACGAATTACAACCCATCAAATCGGCGTGTGAATGACAGCATTGTCAAGTTCAAAACTGTCGGTGAGAAGTGAACAAATAGACGGGTGATGTAAAATAAACAAGAGACCCGTTAGCTAGGAAATAGTCCCCTGTAGAAAGAGAGGAGTGAGATTTTGTTTGCCAGATGACAAGGGTATGAGTGATTTCCACGGGAGACTTGGAGCGTGTCCATTAAACAGACAGGGTCGTCCAACTTGACTTTGAAACTGTATACTCCACTTCGCTGAGGAGCCGTGAAAGCTGCAGATATTGGCAAGGCGGTACAAATAAGGGACGTGTTATTGAATCTGTTTGGTCGCCGCTCATGTTTGGTGCACGGAAAACGAATCTGGACTTGTCCTCTAGATCAAGAATTCCGTCTGTCATTGCAATCCATTTAAAGATCAAATGACGTTATCAATCCTCGTGTTTTTAATTGATTCCTTCTTCCTTTCTCTACTGCATAGCTCTGTCGAAAGCTTTTAAAGCCAGCTCGGCATTTTCCGGTAGCAAAGACGGTTTTATCAACGGATCACATTTGGGTATGACGTATCGTTCCGCACCTCATCCACTCCAACAATATTTGACGGCAACACGACCGTGGGGGAAATTTTGCGAGTGGCTTGTAGTTGATTTGAATCAAATCTTTCAACATTGACAAAGGAGGAAAACTGGTGCAAAAAGTTTGTAAGAAATGTCCTGTGGGTTCATGACCTCCCAGTGCACTGGATAAACCTGAAACTACTTCCAAAAGGAGTTACAACCCAGAAGGAACATGAAACTTCAAGATAACCCCTCAGATAGCTCGCGATTAAAAACAACAATGTCATAATAAGATTTAACAACGTTCCTAGTACAAAATTTTATATCTTTTATAAAGATGGCATGAAGGGAGCGTGCCTACGTAACAGGCTTTACGACATATTCCATGTTCAGGCATATCCCTAGGTGGTTTGAGAAGTTTGAGGAGCTGAGCAAAGAGAGTCCACCCCGCGGGGTAGAAGGGAGCATGGTGGAGATCAGCTATTGAAGTGTACCTAAAGTCTAGAATTACAAAGAAATATATATTAAGATGTTGGAAAATGAATCTCATTCACCCAACTCCCATTTTCATAGCTTACTCCCTTGTATGGGATATGAAATGTTGAAATTAATTTACTTAATGTGTGTGAAACATTCGACTACGCAATAATTTTTGATGTTCTTCTTGTACAACGTTCATTACCTGCTTTTGTTTCCTTTTGAAACTAAATTAGCTATATGACCTTAGAAATTTTACTGTTCCCTTGCATAACGTGCTGTATGTAAATAGAGGGCTTGTATAGTCAAGTCACCCTATAACAGTAAGACAGTGATCACATTTTGCACCAAGGTGCGGTGGCTTCCAAAGAGTCAAACAAAAACAAAGACGTTAATTCGAGTAGAACAAGAATGACATAACAAATTATTGCGCAATCTAGCATTTTTTAATTGGGTGAATAAGTTTCAAATTTTATAGGCTATATCAGCTCAGGAATGTCCTATGAAGACGGGAGTTGAACCATTTGGATTCATTTTTCAAGCTTTGTAACATATATTTTTGAAACCTTGGGGTTTACGTACACTTTAACTCGGCCCTCTGGAAATGATGGTTTTCTGAGACTATTGCACAAGTACCGTAATGACGAGCCAAGGAGTTTCTACTCTCCCCCGGGGGAAGAACATGCCTTATTTAAAGTACAATCGTTTAAGTATTACTGTGTTTCACTGAACTGATCACATGATTTCCTCACCGGGATACATGCCTCTGTCGACACGCTAGTTCGCCAGTTCCCCTCGTATTATATCAGTGCCTCAGCAGGATCTCACAAGAAGATGCCGTTCAAAAGTGATATCGCCGTGGCAGGTCTTAACTATGACGTCATCCTGCCGTCATTAAATGCGTCCGTCAACTAAAATGTTTCAAGACCGTCAAGATCAAACCACACGATACAATTGCACTATTGGAGCAGGCTCTCAGAATGGAGGGTAATCACAAAATTATCGTGCATAACTTTGATCTGCTACATTCTATAGAGGGGTTTCATCGACGTCAGGTGATCGCGCGTCTCTTTGGTTTTGAAGGGGAAGCATCCAATATGGTTATGCTTTGCGCTTGTGCTGTAAATACGCTTACTGCGCGTGTGTTTTGCCCTTCAATGTCACGCAATCTCCAGACCCGTGATGAAACATCTGTAGTGAAAGGGTAATACTCAGTTCACTCAATAATACTCGGGCAATACTCAGTTAAGGGTATACTACTCAGTTCAAAATAGTGATCTGTTGCAACCCCCAGATAGTAATGCAGAAAACAAAGCTCCTAAATAGCTTGCGTAGCATAGGGCAGAATCTTTTGCCCGAATCTCAGAAAGTTGCCCAAATTTCGTTGCAGTTCAGGTGCATAATATAGACCACGAAACCACTACATGCGCGCGAAAATTTTTCCACATTTTTCGGGCATTCGATCAAAAATTCGGGAACTCGGTAAAACATTCGGGCAAACTTTTCACTTTTACTTCATCTCTGCAGGAATTTCACCTATTCTGTGCCCGAATTTTCGTCGTTTCCTGCCTAAATTTTCGACCTCAGACATTTTTGGGGGCAGTCTGCCCCTGCCCCCGCCGCGTACGCCTATGCTGCGTAGTGAATCTCATTAGCTTTCACCACAGTGTTTTTTCTTTCGTGGAGTCGAGCTGAACGAAAACATCATCCACTGTGGGCTATGAAGGCAGCCGAGACCACGCTTGATACGGGGCAGTGCGAAAAACGGAAAGTCATTGTTAATCATGCATGTGTGATATGAATGAAGTTGTAAAGTAGGCTAAGGTTTGACAGGTCGGTCGGTCTTCTGGCCCAGCTTGGTCAGTTAAGCCTGATGCCACCAGTCGTGTGCAGAATGGTACCGCGCAAAAATGTAATCTGCTTTGCAGGTGAAAGTGCAGCAAACACTGCTCAGCAGTAATTTTTCATTCAGCTTTGAGGGGAAGTGGCACGGCCCTTGCACCAGCTGAAGGGTTACTCCGACAAAAAGGAGGCCCACTGATTTAGAATCATTTGTTCCTGGCGTGTTGCTTCACCGGCTTTTGTTCTGCAAAGTCGAAGAGAAAAATCACCATTGTAGGACTGGAGAAAAAGTTGCATTGGTGTAAGATGACAGAATAAATCTTAGGGGGATAACAGATGAAGGAAGACTGAATTTGTTTTGCTAGTAAAACCAGCCTGCGAAAATATAGGCCGGCGATTGCGCATTGCATGGGCTAATAACCAAATTCACTTGTGAAGTTTAAAATCAAAGCTCAGACTTGACCGGGACCAACCTGGCAACCCCTAAATTCGCCAGCCAATAGTGACGATGACGTAGTCACTGATTCTGATCTAGGGTACTATCAGCTCTCATCAGGGACCGAACGGGACTACTTACTAAGCACATTCCGGAGAAGAGATCATATTTTTTTTTTTGAAATTTAACTACTTAGTTTACAAACCAACACAAAGTTACCGAACCTGATTTACTCTTAAATGCCAATTTTTTGCCAAAATAATGCGAAATTATTCCTTCCGATGCAAAACTTTCCCCCTAACACTACTGACATAAGTGCATGATGAAAAGTTCACAAAAAATTTCAAGGCATTTACCTACTTTTGCATTCTGTATTTGCTGCCAAATGAATATTTACTGCCAAACGAGATTTTTACTGACAAGTTCACCTGAAAAAAGTGGAAATAGTCAGGTGGAAACACCAGGCGGAACCAATAGATTAGCCCAATGAAAATACAATAAATGCTAAAATAGTGACGCACTCCATTTTTTGTCTAATCTATAGAGCACCATATATCGGGGGTTCGTTATTTAGTTTATTTATTTCTGTTCTTTGTTTTCCTTTCTGTTTTTTGTTCACCGAGAACCATACGGACAGTTACGCAGGCCACCGAGACGAACGGTGTACATTTAAACATGCGCCCGGATGCAGACAAACCCATGCATGTACATCAACTTTCGGAAGTTTCCTTTTTAAATTAAGAAAAGTGAACTTGGTTCGTGCGGTTTCCCTTCAAGTCAGGGAATTGGCAGGATACGAAGGCGTTTGCATGTCTATCGGTTTTACATTACATATCTAAAGCAATAGTTTCCAAGACCACGTTCTTTGAATGATATCCATACTTCACCTGCATTCTGGTTATGTTTGCCGCATGCCAAATCTGTAATTACACGTCCAACAGCGAGGGATCTATGGTGAATCGAATTCATTTTATGGGGAGAGAAGGTTTGCCTTCTTATTCCCAACTTCGCTATAGTTCTGATTACTCCAGAGTTTCGCAAATATGTTTTGGAAATTCGCAAATAAAACCATGCATCCTCCTGACAGATTTTTGCGGAGCCTTCCAAATTGGCGCAGTTGGGAGTAATAAATCGCGGGACGTTTGATCGCCGGGGCGGGATTCATTCGTTTGGGAAATGACAGAAACTAAGTAAGGCAGATTTTGAGATGTTTGTTTTGTGTAGGACAATGACGTTATGACACACACTGACAAACAAAGATTTCAATCAAACCAGGGAGTTAAAAAAGAGGAAACTAAAAGTTGTTTACAGTCTCTATATAGCTCTGTCACATGAACCGCTGAAACATGAACCGCTGAAACTCAAAGAACGATGCGACGAAGGACGAATCAATGTGATCTTTGCACGGTACAAAATTAAATAACGATTGTCTATAGATATTATGCATATGACGTCACACAGCAGAAAGTGCTCCCTCATTTGGAGGCAAGTACGTATCATTGCAAGTTACACCAATAAATGCAGACAGCTGATTTGTCAACCATTCGTATACGCGTGCGCAGTAAGTCTACTACACGCGCGTGCGAAGTCCACTACGTGAGTGCCATGTGCTTCTTTGTTTTGCCTCCAAAATGACGTCGCGTGATGTCACTGCGTAAGGTCTATATGTTTTTCCGACTTCCTTATTCCATTTCTTCTTATGCCAGACACTTGTTCAGATTTTTTCCCTGTTTCCGGCATTCAGTGTGACTTTTCGCTATAGTATGTATTCATGATATGATTCGGTAAATTAACTACATTTTTTTTCGCCCGATTAATTGTTCGTATAGGGCCAAACTCAAATTTAGACTTGCTCTAAATCTTTTCTCTGCTTTCAGGCATTTCTCCTCAGTTAAGTACTTTATAATTGGCCTGATAGCAGTACTGTGTGTTTATATGTATGCTGCTTTGTGTAAGTTGTCATCTTACTGATTCTTAATGTTAGTAATTTAAATGTATCCTGCCCAGTGCGCATGTCTACTACACCCCAATACCCAATGGGGAGATGTGTCTAAAGACATGAGATGAGATAAATCTAAACGGA
The DNA here is from genome assembly GCA_009936505.3 of Holothuria glaberrima. Lineage (NCBI taxonomy): Eukaryota > Metazoa > Echinodermata > Holothuroidea > Aspidochirotida > Holothuriidae > Holothuria > Holothuria glaberrima. Next base: position 3,687 of record WURT03181708.1, on the reverse strand, counting down.
AACTGCAACCATCAAAGTGTGCTCATCTCTAGACTAATCTTTGTTAAAATTGCTTCTGGTTATGCAGTCTTATGGAGGTGTTTCCGTGGCCATGCGCATGAAATTTTGCGGTAGTGGTCACTGACAGGCGAGCAGAGTGCCACTGTAAATTAACGTTTAGTGTACCAAGAAAAATGTCAAAAAGGCTTCCCATATTGCCAAAAGTGCAATTTGCCGCGTCTCAGAAGTTCCATCTAAACAGTCTTTCGCCTTGTATTTTTAATACCAAAGATTCCGAAAGTCGATGTAATAAAAGTTTACTTTTAGTTTTATTTTCATGAGGGGGATTGTCGCTGCTTCCCCCGGCTATGTTCGGTCGTGGGTGTTTCATTTGACGTTAGTGCGTTTTTGATTGCCTTGCTGTCGGGCACAACACATGCGCAGTAAAATTATTTACTACACTAGCGCACAGCAGCACATGAAGCCATTGTGACACAACGCACCCTCGATACAGAAAATCTATGCTTGTAAAGCTTACAAGAAATCCATTTTTACAGATAATAGGACGGGAAAGATGACGAACTTGAGCCAGAGGAACGTGTGACGCAGTGAAGTTAGTCAAACACATCTATGAACGTTTTTCACCACGTCAAGCTAGGGTGTTTACGAAAGCCAAGCCAGCATTCACAACTCAAGATCACCGACATGTTGACATCAGACTTGCAAAGAGTAGGTCATGGGCCAACTCTTACTCACGGTTTTGCACAATTGCCTGTACGCGAGGATGGATTCGTACTCGTGCTTACAGATTTTGTAAGTTACGCACTGTGGCCAATGCAAACTCGGACTCATAAAAAGGCGTGTGCTCGTACTCATACTCACAACTCACAACCAGAGACACTCATGCATTTGTACTCCGAATCGTTCTTATGACAATGTACCCACTCTACAAGTCTGTGTGTGACGGAATGCGCGCCCGTAGCAGTATACCCTGAGATCAAAAAGGCAAAGTCGGAGAGAAGTCAACCAATCGTTCAGAGGGCGCTTCAGTCCGGTGCGCAACCGACTTCGTCGGCCGGACAACCGATTTTAAAGGCAAGGCAAATGCCAAGTGGGAAGAAAGCTAACGTACATCGCGCGGAATTCGAACCCACGCACACGTGAAACATATTGGGGCAGCAGCTGGAAAAGACCACTTTGCCACTCGACGACCCACTTAATCTAAGATCATTAAAGTATACCCCGTACACAAACTGACCAATGGAACCGTGCATGCCTACAATGAACGCTTGACCACCAAAATGCCCGGCAAACGGGAAGACGGGCAAAGGAGTTAAGTTCGTGGTATACCATACCATCATAGCAACCAAGTGCCTTCAATTGGCACTGGAAGTGGTTTTTTATAATGCATGCACTTACCGGTATTTTATGTGATAATCAGAAGTAAACAGATGACTCGCCAGAAAAGAATTTTGTGTAATTTATTACATTTTTACTACCTAATTAGACAGGTATATACATTATTAAGTATAGTCGTTCAAGCTTGACGGTACCACGTTTAGTTTTGGAGTCGAGTATTTCTTTTAATTAATAAGAAGGGTACCGTTTTGAGGTCATAACATGCACAAACGAGGACAAGTATATATATAGTCGGCGCAAAACCTTCTGCCATGTTGGTCTGTAGTTACTAAAAGAATACCGGTGCAAAATTGTATTGCCAAGTACTTAAGACAGACTTGTAGTGCGAGCACAATGTCATGAGTACGAGTACAAGGGCAGTGTAATGTATTGTGAGTAAGAGTACGAGTAAACGTCATTTTTCATAAGTACGAGTACAAACTTTTGCAGTAGTCCCTATGCAGACCTTTTAAAATCTGTGAGTACGAGTACGAGTACGAGTAAGAGTACAGAATAATTAATTCCCACGAGTACGAGCACAGGCAATTGCGCAAACCCGTGAGTACGAGTACGTGCTCACTAAAAGTCTGCTTAAAGATGATTGGTAGTCACAATTTTCTTGGAAGGCGATACCGAAATTCAACAAGCTTTATAGAGTAAAATAAATTTAATGTACCGTTCTGAGGTAGAAAGAAATGGTGGATTGTAAGCTGCACAAACTTCTCCACCACCGAAGAGCGGGACCCCTCCTATTGCTTTGTTAAATAGGTACTACACTGTAAAATTAACTGGGATAATTTGACCCAAAGTTGGGTCAGGAGGGAAACAATCAAAATTATAAGGGCAAATGATGACTCAAATAAGGCTTCATTTGACACAAATTGAGTTAAAATTTGACCCAAAATGTTGGTTAAGTTTCCTCGTACTTCATGTGTATTTTTCAGAGTGTGTGTTCGCAATTTAACCACGGCCTCAAATATATCCGCCCTCAACTATACCTCAGTACGGTACTTTGTTAAATATACTGTATTGATATTTTCAAGGAAATTCCACTAGTGCGACAACAGATCTTGGAGCAGGGATGCCATATTGGCGTTTTAAACGCCAAAAGGAATGAATGTGGCGTTTTTTTTCGATGGTGTTGGCGTGCATAATTTTAACACACACGCCAAACAGCATTTTGGCGTATTTTGGCGTTTTTTCATTTGACTATCAATTTTCCTTACATATGCATGTTTTTTCACAATAGCTGTCAGAAACTGTAACAAAATGCAAAATTTGTGTCCCAAAATTCACATTAAAAGCATAATCGGATGTGTTAGCTCCGTTGGTGTTCGTAAAAAAGCACGGCTATTTTATAACATATTAATGATTTTAAAACAATTGCAGTCTAAATGCAACGAATTTTCATTTGGCGTTTTTTTACCATATTAAACGAGTCTTTTTGTTATTCAGTGAGCACTGAAGGAAACTATAAGTTTGTTTGCACTGCAAGACAGGAAGATGTAGCCTATCGAATCATTAGCCGTACTAATTTAAATTCTGAAAATCCTTGCACAATGCAAAACATTAACCCAACTTTTGGGTTAGCCTAACGTTAGTTATGACGTTTCGCAAAGCATTGTTTGCTTTGGGCATGATCATAGGCTGATAGGCGTACGGTGGTGTTGAAAGTCTTTTTCCAAGGGTGATGTTTGGGACGGAAGGAGTTTGTCTCAAGTGCTTTCCCTACCATATGATGGGCATACGCTCATGGTATAATAATTGCCATGAAAAAGAAACAACGATAACCTGAAATCGACAATTTTACCCTGAAATGACCCTTTTGCGCCAGGGGGAGCCTCCACCCTATCTGCCTATACTCCGGCAGAACTGTAAGTGTCGTCAAGGTGTCGGCTTAGCCAGGAAGGTGACACTCTCCGTAGTAAAGTGGCATTATTGCACATGAATCCTAGGGCACTTAAATACTTGGCAGCTACATAAGGTCACTCAACTAAAAGCCTCACTGACAACTCTTTTTGGGTTGCTCACACAAGGCTACCGGGCCCTTGAACAACTCAGTAACTTCGTGGGCCCTGCAGGCCACTTAATCAGAGGTTTGCTTGTTCATACAGGTCGGCGGGCGCATAAAATCATAACAATTATATCACTTTCAAAGTGAGTGTGGGTGGAGTTGGCTTGGTGGTTGAGTGTACTGCCTTGCACACTAGAGGTCCCCGGATCAAATCCCGGTGGGACCAAAATTTACTTGTTCAGCATAGCTGTTCACAGTGATGTTGAGGGGGTATAAATTGGCGAATTTTAATTGGG
>WURT03181697.1:0-10233 GCA_009936505.3 Holothuria glaberrima | reverse complement strand
ATATCTCGAGAACCGAACATAGGAAATGAACGAAAATTTCACAGAATGCTAAGAGTAAGTTCCTCTTTAACATATCAAACATAAATTTGGGTCTGGACTATTCTTTTAAGGACATGTGAGCATGCATGAACTGGAAATTGGAATTGATTAGTTGTTAAATGCTACCACAGGTTTAGTTTTATACAAAGAACTAAATTACTGATCATTTGGATCAAATAACCTTGAGTGTGCATGAAGGTAATCCATGTTGGCATGGACTTCCAAGCTACAGCTGGGTGTAATTTGGTAAATGTAAATTACAGCATGCAAAATATAGCTTTCAGAATGCTATGATATCTTTATAATTGTTCTTTTCTCAACAGAGAGGATGGAAAACAGTAGACAGTCATTTTGTCTTTACAAAAGAGGTCAAGAAGACAGTTGATGATATTCCATCACACAGCCTTGCCCTCCAAGCAATTGAATATGCCAGAGAACTGGAAATGATTGTTTGAGTCATAGTACTAAAACCCTCTGCTTAAGTCTCAGTGACCGTATTACATGTGGCTTCTTCTGTCCCATTCACAAGGACAGTGTATTAGCACTGTTCCACTTCTAGGAACCAGTGTTCTCTACAGTTAAAGAAGCAAAGAGTTGCAGAAGTTTACTGAACGACACAGCTTTTGAAACAATCTGAGGCACTGCCACTGACAGCATCTTCGTGGAAGAATCTTTTCTTTTCTTTACATATCTGGCAAAACAGACTGCTGAAGTAGAAAGAGTGAGGTTAGCTTTCTGGTTTAGCATGATGTGATTGAAGAGCAAAGTGAAATGCAGACAAGCAAGACTAAGATGGATTCAGGCCCTGTTTTCTGCCATTTTGACCTAAAGCTTAGGGATTTATGCTTCATGATGCCCATTATAGCTAATATTACAGTTTACAGTATAGGAAGGGGAGACAAAAGACACCTCCCCCCCCTTTTTTTTTGTCCCTTTACTGAGGAATCTTGGATCTCTGCTGTGATGGTAAGGTCATATCGATATTTCTGGACCCAGTACTTGCAAAAAGGATATCAAAGATTACCACACAGTCGAGCTTACAGGGACTTCTTTATTTGATGGCTTCATTTTGATTGTGTTCATGTAGCAGCAACATTTACAAAGTTCTTTAACCCTTTCAGTGCTGCAGGTAAATGTATCTGCCCAACATTACTGTGTGTGCTTATAGTTGTTGCAGGTAGATAGATATTCCTGCCCAATGGGGATGTGCTCCAAGTATAAGGTTGTTAAACCCTGGCAACTTTTATTTCAAAGATGAATAAAATAGTATATTGTAATTGGATAATTGATATTTTTATCACAAGCAAGCTTAGTAACTGTACAGAATGAGGTCCATACTCAGTTAAAATACCTATAGGCCTGGAAAAAAAGATGGTAAGGTCCTCAGGACAGGGTCTAGATTAGACCCGCATGTTAACCTTAGTACTAGTTTTAACAACTGTGAGTGCTGGCATGCCACTTATCGTTTTGGCATTTGCCAACATAATTGTTACTTCAGGTTAAAGCCGTCCTTACATTTTACTGTATTTATCAAGTTGAACACTTCGAAGGCTTTTCAAATTAGATACCAATAAGAATTCAATAGTTTCCAATACTTTTCATGTTCAAAGGCAGTCAGTATAGGCAAATGTTGCTAACCTAGTGGCTATGTAAGTGAAAAATCAAAATGTTAAAATAATGGGCATGTTTGCATAAGTTTTCATATCCTACTATTAAAAGCAATTTTGTAGAATGTAGCCTACATTAAGAAAAACATTATAAACCATGTGAAAAAGGAACTCACATACTTCAACTTTCTTGTTTATCATTTGTCAAGAAGATACCATTATCTTGCTGAATACTAGTAATGAAAACCCAGGACACAATTATAAATTTAACTAAAATTAATTTAGCACCAGCATAGGAAAAAGTATCACAAATGCAGCACTTAAAGGGTTAACAAGCTGCTTACATAGAACATTGCTTTGAACGTAGTTTCAAGTTTTATAAAGTTGGACTCGACTGCTCAATTAAAATGGATTAGTATAATTTGGCCCTCTCTGAATAGTGCACTGTATGCATATGTTTAAGAGGCAGAATTCCTTCCCCCTTCCCCCATGCTTCAAAACTTTTTCATAGTAACTTTTCAGTCCAGTGTAAGTCTTAGCAAAACCATGAGTACTGTCCGATATTGACAGTGTCAAAGAAAGTGCCAGAGTTGTAATTCCTTCTACCTCCCTGAAGACTTTCATAGTGAGACTTACCATAGTATCAACTGATGCATCCATTGTGGGCTTTGTACCATTACATTAAGATACAACAAATGTTTGTGATGTGTAATGTTTCGAGCTTCTACATCTTGTACATACAGAAATAATAAATGCAGGTGCAACTGCCAAACAATTGAGTTTTTCTCATTTTATTTGGAGTTCATTTTAAACAAAACAGTATTGGTCAAAGTACCAACCAGAATATGTCTTGCAGTAGTAATTGAATGAAATATTTAATTTACCAACTATTTTTTAAGAATGCAACCCTCCAATTGACCTGAATATTCTAGGAGCAGAATGTAAATCCTAACCTAACATCAAATACTATCACTGTCAATCAATTAAAGAATGCCTCTAAGACTCCATGTTTACAGAGGCTAGTACAGACTTCTTTATTTGATATCTGATAGCTGCAAGGCTTCCCATTAATAATATGCTATATCTCTCAAAAATGTGAGTCATCCCATCCTACAAGGCTGTATTGCATTGTGTCCTGTCAATGTAACAATGACAGTTTGTTTCTCAAAGTTATGACTGACAATTCCCAAGTGGTAAACAAAGTCTTCAACTTATGTAACAGTTAATACACTGTTGAGTAAAGCATAGCTATCAACACTCTGTCCCTTATCTATACTGTTTAGAAACCACAAACAGAACATTAGGAACACACATTAAGGTCCTTGAAACCTAAGGGAGAGGTACCCCTTTTCAGACTGGCTTGTAATCAAGTTTTGTTTCCAACTTTTTGTTTTCTGAGACTTTCCTCACAGCTTTCATAAAGTCTTCATCGATGACATACTCTCGCTCAGCTCTTATAGCTAGCACACCTGTAAGAAAATACCACATTTTACGTTATTCAAAAGAATTCCTTTGTTGCCATGATAGCAAAGGAATCACAGATACTTCAAAGGTGACATTTAGAAATGTTCTGGATTGTTCTTTACACAAGCAATTTGCTCTATTGTTACAGTGGGTATTAAATCAAGTTACCATCCAATAGACTTCATTAAATCATTTTACACAAATCATGTTCAAATGTGAAAAGGTTTAATTCTTCCATCGCTTGCACTTAACAGATGTGCATGCAGTACATACTATACAAACTATGTAGTGTGTCAGGTAAGCGGACAGAGTGCACAAAAATTACACTCCCTGTATTTTAATGATTGCTGATAGGTCAGTAAGTGTTGTATAAAATTCAGGGAAAGAAGGAATTATTCAAGTAAACTACAAACCTGCTTCAGTACAAACATTCCTCAAATCTGCTCCATTAAAGCCATCAGACAGCTTCACCACAGCTTCAAAATCTAAATAAAGTAAGAGAGATCAACTCTTGTATCACTCTATTGCCAAGATCTTCACATAATCAAATACAGCCCCAAGTCCCTTTTAATTGCAATTAGGGTTGACTTTGCATACTTCCTTAATCTCCTCCACTTCAGAAATGAACTTTTCAAAGAAGTCTAATGTATTCCAAATTCCTCAAAACTCACCAGGTTTTTGAGTGTAAGAGCTCTGATACTTTTCTCCTAATTTGCATACACTCTTCCCTAACTTGCCTGCAATTACAATCTGGCTAATCTGTTAGCAGTGGGATGACTCACTCTCACCACTAGAGGGCAACCAGGTACATGCATCTCCTCTCTCCTCAAAACTGACAAATGGTCTGATCAGGCTTTGTTCCAAGCAGGGTATGAAGGAAAGAGTAGGTGGACCTACCACAACACTTCTAGAAGTGGTAGGATAGAACCGACTTTTGAAGGAATCTATTTGACTTTCAAGTAACACATCAGTTTGCATAACCTGGTGTGCAGATATCCAAACAGTTATTTCCATAATTGTAAAGAATATAAAAACAAAATTGACAAGCTACTATCTCATGGCTACTGACTGAGTTCCTACAACTGGCAGCCTGGGAATAGTACATACTTGCTATGGCCATCACTATGCAATTAGACTAATGTCAACGAAGAGTTGTAACAAAAGTCACTGCTAGCTTACCACAGGCCAGAGTTGAAAAACAGTTTTACATTTCTTTACAAAATGATAAATCTTACAAACAAGTTGATGTACACAGAAAAAGCTACACTTACAACATAATACTATCACCCCAAGTAACTCACATTCCCTAACATTACTGTTTAAATACAACTAAGTGACTTACCTATATCACCATGTTTTGTAATGGGGGCAGCATGGATTTTCAAAATATCTAGCCTGGCTTGCTCATTTGGAAGAGGAATTTCTGTAAAGGAGAAAAGCAGGTCTGATAAGACGAAAATTTATATCATAAACTTAAAAGCAAAATAGTTTGAAATACCTCCAACACTACAAACAGCAATAAAGATTCAGAGTATTGCATACAAGTTTAAATCCTTGTGAAATGTTATCAACAAGATTTTAAATTATGGTGATATCAGCACAAAGTAGTAAAACATTTCAAGAACTGTATCACAGATGGATAGTTACATGTTCTAATTTCAAGCCATCTTCTCCCAATGATTTGGCACATATGCATGTACTCGTGCCCAGGAAAATGTCTGTTCTCATACAGATTTACTGAGTTATTACATTGGTACTGATAGAAGTTTATAATAATACGCATTATAAAGGCATGTGTCTGAAAATTTCACAGGTAACATATACTCATATTGTCATTGTACTCAAACTCAAGTACCCAAGGTACACACAATCTTCTAAACAAATAATCTAGTCTTGAAATGGCTACAAGGAACAATTGCTAAATTTCTCTCACACCAAATAGTTGTGAGTACTGTCTATAGTGCCACAGTGGTAACTAACACACTGGTCATGTATACTGTGTAGGCTAAATCCATCCTACTGTTGGGGAACCAGATGAATGCTACATAGTATCCTGTACAATCAGTCAGCATTATTTATGTATCATGTGACATATGATATGGTCTAAAGTTATCATACCATGCTTTGAAAGAATTGCAATACAAGTGTATGTTAATATGCAGTTATACATATGCAGTTATGCATCTAGTTATTGCACTAGGGATTACAGCACTTCAACAAGCCCGCAGCCTGTGAGAGTTTTTTGTTCTACTCCTCCACATCATGAAGACTATATATGCCGAGGCGTATGTACATGAATTCGCAGGGGGGGGGTTGTCAACTATTTTGGGACCAACTTCATTTTTGGAGACTGACTCCCCACTGATATAGTTAAACGATCCGAACTTCCTAGATAATTACAATCTAGAGGACGGTAGTAATAATCACAGGCATACGAGACTCTTCCAACTTGGGGGGCAGAAAATTTTTTGCCCAAACCTCAAAGAGTAGAACGAAATTCGTATAAGTTCAGATGCATAAAATAGAACACTAACGTAAGATGCCCTAAAGTTGCCACCTGCTGCTTTAATCGATCCTTTCTCCGTGACACATGTGCACATGCTGACAACTACTTCTTACATTAATGGGGAAATTTTTCCTTTTGATATGTTCCCAAGATCAGGTGACTATCTTACTACTGTATTAATTTGTACACTCCTTAATTGAAGCCCCTCATACACATGTGATCATCTGCACACAGATGATTCAGCCAACTATTGACCATATAACGATACTATGATGTTCTTGGTATAGAATTAAAGGGCGCTATTCTGGTATCTTTTCAAGAGGTAAGTTTTTGGCCTTGAAGATTATCTGAGTAGGGTGAATATGTGTAATACCAGGTCCCCTTCACTTTTTAATAGGGGTGGCAAAATTAGGGTGGGTGATTTTATACCTCCCAGTTCCAACTTATTCAATGTGTTAAAACCCTATTATCAAAGGTTTTGGCTGATTTTATTATTCAAAATATTGTGAGAAATCCATTGGGGCAATTTGATAAACAATCAAGGCATCCAAGCAGCATAATTCTTTGACATGCACCTTCAAAAGTGATGAGGTCCTTTTCATATGTTTTGCCATTGAATTAGTGTGTTGTGGCGACTTAAAGGATGGCGTACCCTTAAGTCACCATATTGTACTTGTCGTCTTTAAAATCCTAACCTTTGAAGGTTTCAAGAAATAAAGTCGTTCTCTGGCTTCCTGTAGCAGAAAGAGTGATTTTATTCTTTTACCGAAGAAACTTGAATGAAAGGTGCATGATTGTCATTATTTCCTAAGAAACCCATCCAAAGTGGCGACTTTAGGGCATCTTACGTTAGACCACTACATGCATGCGAAGAGCGTGAAACTTTTTGCACATTCTTCTGGCATTCGATCAAAAATTCAGGAACTCAGTAGAAAATTGCTACATCTTTTCACTTTTACTTCATCTCTGCCAGAATATCAATTCGAGTAAGGTATCAAATGTTGTTCACGTCTGGTCTGCTTTTGATTTTCACTTTGGGTGTCACCCCCCCCCCACTCCCATATTTACGCCCCTGTATACATGATGTTCACATCAATATGAATAAATTCTTCATGATGTGAAGGAAGTAGAACAAAACACCCTCACGGGCTATGGGCGTGACAAAGTGCTCAAATCCCTAGTATAGTGTGAAAAACAAATAAATGAAATGAAATATGTCATATCTATGCAGTTAAACCATGGTACTCATCCATTTCGTCAAGGAGTAACTCACCTATTTTCCTATCTAGTCGACCTGGTCTGAGTAAAGCAGGATCCAGTGTATCTGGTCTATTTGTTGCCATAATTATTTTCACTTTTCCAAGTTTGTCAAAACCATCCATCTGATTTAAAAGCTGCAACAAGATGAAGAGAGATTCCATTAAGCGTCATATCTCTACACACAGTAGCTGTAAATCTGGCACATTTATTATTTCACATACCCATTAATATATTGTCCTTACTGGAGGTAACAACAGTTTGCCTTAATGCAGCAAAGTACTACACAACAGCTTTAGAATACAACTAATGCATTTACCAACTATACAAGCAAATAAGACATGTCATTTGAAAATATTGGCTGTTTGTAGATGTTTGCAGTTATGTACATAATATTTCCACAAAAACTTAAAACTATCATTGGCACATCTACATAATTCCATACCCAATGAATTCTTCTGACTTTACCTGTCATCAAACTGAAAATTCATACACACACAAGCATACGAACAAGCAGACACCAACTCTGCCAAATTTCTCCATCTAAACCATAAAAGACTGAATTTCTTTATCAACAAATGCCTACCTCCATAAGAGTTCTCTGAATTTCCCGATCAGCAGATGTTCCTTCTGAAAAACGGCGTCCACCTATAGCATCAATTTCATCCATAAATATTACACAAGGTTCATGGTCCTTTGCATATGCAAACATCTCACGGATTAGTCTGGCACTCTCTCCAATGTACTTGTCAACAATGGCACTGGAAACGACCTGTAAAGAGATGTGTAGATATCTTCTTAAAGCATCCTGAAAATGACACATGGTAATGCAGTGATAGGTACATTACGCAAGGACAAGAAAACAAACATGTCACGTATGCAAAATCCTTATTGAACTGAATGCAGTTATAACATTTTCTCACCTTGAGGAAGTTAGCGTCCAGTTGACTGGCTACTGCTCTTGCTAGGAGAGTCTTGCCTGTACCTGCATGACAAAACAAATAAGAATTTTGACAAAAATTTCATCTAAAACCAGGAGGAATCTATGTAATTTGTGAGCCAAACCCACAAAGGCAAAACTGGAAATCCTTTACTATGCCATTGCTTTTAGGTGAAATACACTTTGGAGTACACCAGAATGATATTCTCCATTTTTGTCCTACATCAGTATCGGTAAAACTTATAGTAAATACCAATATTACCTAACTAGTATTTATATATCATGTACATGATGTATTTTTGAATGCAAGTTCCAATATTTTACCTCATCAAAACGAAATTACCCTCAGTTGTGGTGACCGATTGCCCATGGCATGGTTAGTATGAAGAATTTCCAAAACCCCTGGTAAATATCGGTTTCAGTAAAATCGGCCATTTGCAGTATCTGTACAACACTATTGCAGACAACTCTGAGGTATCCATAGAATTCAGTACGACAGATTTTTTTGTACAACTGTTCAAATATTCTACTTATTCGGCACATCCCATTTGTTTCTTGATACTACTACATCACAGTAAAGGTAGGTGACAATACAACCATAGTCGCATACAAACTTGAACTCATTTCATGTCACAAAACAAACTTATGTTCACTTAACATGTCTTGCCAAACAGCCAATGTATTCACAACCATCTTCTACTATGAGCTTGCCTGATTGTAAATGAATGTATCACATCAACAAATCAACACACAGAATCATTAAAACAAACACCAAAATGACGGCAACTTTGTTTATCCAACACCTCCTGTATGATTTTAACATAAACCATACTCCACAAAACTTCAGATATTAACTGTTTTCAGTTTAAATCTTACCAGGTGGTCCATAAAGAAGACACCCCTTGGGTGGTGTAATCCCCACCCTCATAAACAGCTCTGGATTTAGGAGTGGCAGTTCAATGACTTCTCGAAGTTCCCTGATCTGTGTTGACAGCCCACCAATGGCAGAGTATGTAACATCCCCTGGGTCTTCATGGGACATGTTGTACACAAGTGGGTCAACCTCTCTTGGCAGATAGCTGTAATATATACAACACAAACAGTAACTACACAAGACTTTCCATACTAGAACTTGTTTAAAAAATCCTCTTTTGAACAATAGTAAGGGTGATTTTCCAAACCAAAATAGACATAAAGACGTTATTTGTTACATTGGGCATTAAGATTTGCTCCTTTCATATTATGTAGAAATGAACCTTTCCTCTCCTTCAAGCTATACCATCATCAACAGTATCTGCTTTATTTCCAAATCCACAATGCAAATGACAATTCTGTCCTGAAGGGAATGGAAACACAAAATAGTAAGAACAAAAGTCTTATTTACAGTCTAAACTTAATGACACTTGTCTCCACTTTGTAAACATCCTGCAATACAGAATATATTCATCCATTCAAGTACAGATGGGAATTTCTTTATAAGACATACACAAAAACCACACACTACTCTTTTAGGAACAGTTTGCCCAAAAGTTGTTAAGTAGTGTCCCAGAGCTATCCAGCAGTGACCAAAATTCTATGTCTCCAGATTCTCTGCTGACAGGGCTGACAAAACCTTCTACCTACCACTACGTACCATAAGACAGACACACAATTCTCACAACAAAACCCAAATTCATCCTTAAATGATCTTTTATTTAGATAATGCCCTTTCCAGCCAAACTGCAATCACTACTATCTCTGTAAAAACATTGAATTTGATTAGATGATATACTATCCATCATATCTTCATATGCCAATTCCTCCAACAGGAGAGTGTTTAGTGATTTCTGTAGTCTGTGGAAGTATCTGGCATGAATTTTGCTTCAGCTACAAGACTGAGCTTAGTACATTCATACAAATGCATAAACTTGAGCTAACTAGAAAGACAGGTAAACAAATATTTGGTAGGAACTCACCGCATAATAGTTAGAGTGGTCATGTCCAGAGCAACCCTTGTTCCTTGTTTTAGCTTAGCTTTATCAATTCCACGACGGCAACCAACCACATAACGGGGACCATTAGTTGCTTTGACGATGACTGTTTTAACATGAAATAGTAATAAAAGTTACATAATGTACCCTTATTATACTTTTGTAGAAGAAATACTACTTTCTTTATGAGCACCTAATACAAAACAAAATAGCACGATGGATGCGCATATTTTCCGACATATTGCAATGCAGACTGCATTAGTCCAGCTCTGTTGTGCATCACTTACACACTTGTCATGTCATCAGTCATACTGGTTGACATATTTACCTCCACACCCTTGTAACCCCCCCCCCTTCCACCTTAAAAAAAAAAAAAACAAGAGCCCAATGGGCACTGTGGTTCCTTGCTGAATGTAATGAAACTGAGCCAACTACTGAATGAACCAGTAT
>WURT03181686.1:0-10233 GCA_009936505.3 Holothuria glaberrima | reverse complement strand
CCAAAGGAGCATTGTTCCGAAGCAATGAACGTTCACCGTACAAGTGGACGTTTGTAGTACATAGGTACCGGAGTTCGGTCTGCTACGCAGCTGTACGGGCTGTGCCATTGGCTATTGTGAACCAACTTCTCCGATACTAAGGGTAAAGCGTTCGTTTATTTCACCCATCTGCGCATGACCATCGTGACCCGAGCCGTATGCTCGAGTAAGATAGCCGCACTCTCAATACAGTGCTAACCGAAGAACCTTTAACCAAACCTTTCTTTCGAGGTGTTTTCCCGTCTGATGGTCTACCTACCCAGAGACCGGAACGATGTGCTTGCTACGTCATCAACACCGATCCTACAGTCTGTCCTGGACGCCATTGGGCATGCGTATTTGTTCCGGAAGATATCAATGACATCGAATATTTTGATTCCTATGGAAGACCTCCGAAAACAATACCAGGAATTGCACGTTTTCTGAAACAATACCGGGTCCGCTACAACACGAAACAGTTGCAATCCCTTCACTCGGACACGTGTGGTTATTATTGCTTGTATTATCTCCTACATCGGTATCGCGGCCAAAGTATGGAGACCATCGTCCATCGTTTTACCCACGATATACTAAGGAATGACCAGGATGTTCAAACCTATATTAGAAAACACATTTGAATAAACATTTGTAATCTTTTGCTTCTTTCATTATAATACATACAATTATGGTGATATTATCGCCGTGGAGATCAGATTACGGACGCTATCCGTGGAAGATTTCATACCTATCATAAAATTTATAACCAATTTTATGACAATGTCACTACTATGTTATCTTTTCTTCATTTGATGGAATATGTTTATATTTTGTGTGCCGTGCTATATGTAAATAATACTGTGTTAAGAGTAGACGAAAAAATAAGGAGATGCTGTATGTAAACATCCCATTCAGACCTTTACGAGATCAGCACCACATAGGCTGCGACCTACTTTCTGGTGACTGAAAATGCACACCGGAGATAAGCATCACGGTCGCTTGCTTTTCACGCTTTGAGGGCGTTGGCTGAGGGCCCCAAAGGCGTTTTCTGTAACATAAGGATCCGAAATGACTGCTACAGGAACAGAAAGTGTCTGTCTCCTCGTCGTAATGACATGTATTGACAAAAGTAGTGAATGTTACATATAAACGCGTGCTTTTAGTTTCTTGTAAAACATAACATCATGTATATTTCATTTTTTTTTTTTTTCGTTTTGTTCTTATCCGACGTTTGCTGTGAATAAAAATATTGCAAAGACAAACTCCCCGTTTTATTCTCTCTTCTTTTTGTATTGACTTTTAAAAATAAGTAGAAACTTCTACATAACATATATCCTAACTACCATCACTCAACAAACTACCTCAAATGAAGCTCCGACCACGAACTACCTGAAATGGGACAAAACCATTTTGACCCAAAAGCGAACCCACCCATAGCCCAAATTAGATGTCACTAGGGCCTACTATGTGATACACTTCTACTTATGTGTTCCCATGTGTGTCAATATATCTGGCCTCGAAGAAATAAAACTCCGGATATGAACTGTGGCTCTGTCTTGGACATGTACTACATAGGTTTTTTCTGTTTGAATTGGAGAAAGAACTGAAACAAAAGTTTTGAATTCGGAAAATTCAATTTATTATCTGCGGTGGGATAAGAGAGCCTGTAATTTTAGGAAGACAACTCAGGATCTGTTCACAAAAATGAACTCAAAAGAGTCAACAAAGGTTTGTAAGAACGTTATGCGTAGCTCATTTTATTTTTTTTATCTTGACATAAGGCTTTTAAGGGAGATGGTAATTGCCCCAAGTTTATTTTCAAAAGATTCCTCAATCTTACAAATCTCCTCTTATTTCACTTACCTTTCATTATGTTTCTGTATACAAACATTGAATAATGAAGGTGAACCAAGGATTTTTCTGCATGAATTTAATAAATGAGTAACAAACATATTGTTACATGACTGATAAGAGCCATTCTTGAACTGAGATGACGGGGCACACCCATTCAAATGGGGGGGGGGCTGCATTTTCCCTTTAAATAAAAACTAGTAAAAGTAGGAACAGCAAAAACGTGTATGAGTAGCAAGAATCAGTAGATTTTGATATAGTACCTATGTGTATCTCTGCCCTGCTAATCAAGGCTTAGCAGACAAAAATCCAGCCGTCGATTGGGACAGCCATCCCAACCCCATTATACCCTTTAAAAATATGTATGTACGTTTTTACAAAGCAATACGTAATAGTAATGGAAATAATAGTAGAATTTTAGAAGAAAACGATGCATGGGTGCATGAAACCAATTTGAACAAGTAGATCTCGTCACGTGACTCTGCATACCGGCTTTAAACTTTGTGGTTTTCCATTTGTTACGCGATGGGTCAATTGCATCTTATTACTATGTATCCAAGTTGGTTTCCAATCAATAGACTAGTGTTGTTACTTTTTGATAATATTATGTTCAGGTCCAAAGGCAAACTTCGTCAAGTTTTCGTTGCCCTCCTCTGTCACAACAAGTGTGTCATGCTCACGATAGCCTCCTGCACCAGCCGTCCCTACTGGGATAGTTATCATTGGTTCCATGGACAGAATCATCCCTGGTTGTAGAACCGTCTCTACATCTTCCCGAAGTTCCAATCCTAAGAACATCAAAAAAAGAAACTACTTATAATTACAGTGCAATGAGTATTTCGATGAGGTCACTGACAGAAACCAAAATAGGGATCTTGGCAGAAACACCGGTTGCAAAAGTTGTTAAATGGAGAAATGATCTACTAAAATTGGCCAAGGTGAGGATTGTAACGACGTGGTGGTGGTCATGGTTGTGATCATATTGGCGTTGATAACATTCTAGATGAGAGCGGTAGTGAAGTATAGAAGATAGTGAGGGTGTGGACAGAAAAGTGTTATGGTCACGGTGGTCACGAAAATGCCAATTACATTGACGTTTATAACGTTATGAATGAATACTTATATGACATTCAGAGAAAGTGGAGGCGTAAATAATAAGTGTGTAATGGTGATCATGATGATGTTAAACATAGTGAGGTTAATGAAGAGGAGAGGACTGGTGTAATGATATTTTAAAAATTGAAACGGTGCGCGCAATGTGTAATGATTGTCATGATGATATGAACGGTAATGATGTTCTGCAAATAGTGACGGTGTGAATAGTTACGGCGAAAATGTTTGTAATGACGATATCGAAGGATGTTAGTGTAGGCGCGATGTATGCATGACGATAACGATGTTCTGAAGATAGTGAATGTTAAAATAGTGACGGTGATCATAATTATGTCAGACAAATCGGTGTTTTGTGGAGGATAATATTTGTAATAATGTTCATTAGATAATGACGTTGTAACCAGTAAAAGCCTAATGGTGCCTAATGGTGGTCTCGATGATATACAAGATGTTGTCGTGTACAGACGACTGGCGTGCTGATGTTCCAGTCGAAGTGCCAGCAACGGCAATGACGATTGAAATGATTTTGACAGCGCCACCATTGAAAGGAAGGGACAACAGAGTTGACATGGTAGACGATGAAGAGGATATGAAAGACTATTGCACCACTTATCACTCACTGCCCTCATCCATTTCCAATTTGCATTACCGGGACGGAATGAGGCTAGAATAATAAAAATGTTTAACTAGGATCCCCTGTTAACGAAAAGATATACTCTCCAGTCAAATACCACTCCCTGTTATTGCGACATCGAAGTAAAACGTTTGAAATTGTTGTAAGCACTTTGCATTAGTTCTTTTTCGGACTCGAAGTGCAGTGTATATCAAACTTGAAGGGTGAGTACATTGCCATGAGTACGAGTATAAATGGAATACCTCTGGCTACGAGTACGTACGAGTACACGTCTTTTTCATGAGTGCGAGTACAAAATTTTGCATTATTCCCAATGTATCAGTTCCAAAATCTGTGAGCATGAGTACGAGTACAAATCTATTCTCACGAATATGAGTACAGATAATTGTGCAAAACTGTGAGTACGAGTACGTACTCACTACAAGTCTGGTCTATACTCTACACTACAGCACTGTGTTATTATGATCTATTCACGCATACTAATTACATATTGTTGATACTGTGTTCAAGAATTACCTGCTTCTCTTCCATAGTAGGTTGATATCACTCCAAACGAATGGCCATAACCGAAGCTGCGATACTTTAGCAAGTTATGAGGGCGGTATAAATCGTTTAGCTCCTTTGCGACATCACAACACCTGACTCCAGGCTTGACTAATTCAATACCTCGACGGTGCACCTTACAGTTTATTTCCCATAATTCCAAGTGCCGATCACTCGGGACATGGCTCATAAATAATGTTCGTTCGAGTGCCGCGAAATAACTGTAAAAATTAAGAACAGACCAAATTTAATAAAGGTTTCGCTTTGCTTTGTATCAGTTGGGGAGAATCATAAATGAAAAGTTGACCTTTAACCTTTTCACAAAAACTAAAAAAAAAATTTAAAATTTAAGAAAAAAATGCAAAAGTCCACAAAGAGTACATAATTTGCTCATTACCCAGAAATGAGGGGGAAACAGTTCAAGCTGATAATGTCTCCCTCCAGTATCTTGCGGCTTGTGACGGGGTTGTGACCTCCATCCGAATTCACCGGACCAGACTGACACCAAGCCCAAGCTGTGACAAAGAGAAATTTTGGTCAAGAAGGATGTCATTTTTATCAGAAATGTAACGGAAAGCAGTCGGCTTAATAGTTCATTTCCATTCACAATTGAAATGGGAAGTATATTTTCTTATAAATCAACGGCCTAAGTTTCACACTTTCTGCAGATCAGTTGCATCAGCTCACGACCATGTAATGGATAATACCAACAGACATGCATATGACGTCACAGAACACAAAGTGCGCCCTTAGCTAAGGTAAGCGCCTACTAACACAGATGAGGATAGGTGGGGATTTATGAAATAAAAGCTTAATGCGGTTTAATGCACTTACTGTTCATCAATTCTGAATCGGGAAAAGTCTTTGCAATCTCACGGACCATGGCTTGAACGGAATGGAGCACCACGTCGTATTCACTCACTCCGGTGTCACAAGCTTCGACAAATGCAGCGCCACCTATTTCAGATATTCGAGCGCCCTCTCTAGTAAGAGCAATTTCCTCCTCCGATTTGATCATTCTCATTTGCATACAGGGTGCGCTCACATCGACAGGAGTAGCGTTTGGTATAGCTACTTTCAATTTTTCGATATTTCCGGCCGGGATATGATCTAATTCAACACCTATTTGACCTCGTATATCTCCGATTTCGGACTTAACTCCGAGCCAAAAGTTATCTTTATGCCAATCGGTGTAGATGAGATTGTCACCGGTTGCAACACGACGCCATGCCAAACCTCCATCGACTAAAGATGATAGGCAAATTACTTTATCCATAGTGACGACCAAACCATACGGCCTACCCATAGAACAATAAAGGTAATCTGAAAAGTAATTGATGTTGTGGATGGAAGTGAATAGGACGCCCTCTATTGAATTCGTTTGCATGTGATGACGTAAATTGGAGATCCTTCTGTCCATCTCAGCCTTAGAGAATGTTGGAACAGCCTGTAAGGCGGGGAAGAATAAGATATAAAACTGTGCATTGCGGATGCCACTAATGATGTCAGAGTGAAAAAACTTTCTCCGGAGAAACATCCTCCACTCTAATTTAAATAGACGAAATTTCCTTCGAACTAAAGTCAAAGTTAAAGGGCAAATCTCGTCATCCCAGACAGTTCCAATTCTCCAAACTATGCAACTTGTAGCTCCTCCCATAACTGTATAAAGCCCCTCCTGGTGCAGACACAAACCTATTTCATTGCTTAAGGTCATATCCTGGTGAGCATACAAGGCATGTAATCCAGGCACTCTCTCTGCATTGTGTGGAATGTGAGCTACTCTGTATCTTTTGCATTTTCAGACTTTTTTGTCAATCAAAGAGCAGACACTTACTGAGGATTTTGACACCCCACACTAAAAATATACTTTGGGGTGATGAGTGTATGTCTTTAAAGATAAATAGTACAGTTATTCGAGTTTTTTTAGCGCCTTCTAGAGAAGCAACTTGCAGCACATCAAAGAAAGTCCATTTTGCATTTTACTTTATATGTTCTTCTAGATATTTTTGGTAAGCTTCCTACAGAAATGTAATGGAATTTTTAGATTATACATAAATGATTTCAATCTTACAAATAGTAGTCCACAATTTGTGTGAGAAAGTGGAAAGGATGGGTGACATGGAATAAAAAGACCTTTAGTGAAATTTACATATTGGGGTTTCCGCCCATGCAAAAATTACAAACGGTATCCACTACTACACAATACACTTCAGTTACAATACACTTTCGATCATCAGTGTAGCTGTTTAGTAATTATAGATGTGCTCAATTTAAAACATTTCAAACTAGGTTTTAATTCGCCTACATGGTAGAATGTAACACTTTAGCCTATATCTTCTGTAAATTTCTGCACCGATTAACAAACTATGCATCTTCATAAAATGTAAGTCCGAAGAAATTTACACTAATTATGAAACTGCAAGCGTGTTGAAGTAGTAATGAGCAAGGAATGGCGGTAGGCTATGTGTTACATAACGTGTCTTTATCTACATAGCTCGCACATAAAGTGCAACATTTTAGAACACCGTCCCTCCATCCCATGCATGCATCGGCAAAGGAATCTGAGTTTCAGATGAACGTGTACCTTCTGGTCTAGAATTTCAAACAAATATGTTATAAAGCTTGAAAAATGCGTCCAAATGGACCAACTCCCATCTCATCAGGACATTCCTGAGTGGAGATATAAAAAGTTAAAGTTCATTCACTCAATTTAAAATGGTAGATTTCGCAATCGAAACATTAAAAACAAAGATTGCGTAATCTTTGATTTTCTTTGCTTTTTCCAAAGCTACTGCACCTTGTGACAAACTGTGATAACTGTGTTACTGTTGTCTGGTTGTAAGGAGACTTGGCTGTATAAACCTGCCTGCACAACATGCTGTTTGAGGGAACACAAAATGTTTCAAGTTCATAAAACATCTTAATTTGAAAAGAAACAAGAGCAGGTATTGTGACTTGTTCAAGAAGGACATCACAAATTATTGCCCCAATGGACTATTCGAAATTAAGTGAACAAATTTCATCATTTTGTACCGCAGCAACGGAGTCTGCCTTCGTTGTAAACTGTACGGCATATTCCTTGTTCAGTCGGTGGTTTGGGAAGATGAGGAGCTGAGCAAACTCCGCGGGGTACAACGGAGTAAGCTATGAAAGTGGAATGTGGATGAATTGAATTTATTTTCCAACCTCTGAAACATATATTCCCCGTAATTTTAAATTTGATATGATATATGGTTAGTTGTAAGTGGCATGAACAGATGAATGGCCAATGTGTAAGAGATTTGTCGTAAGTGGTAGCATGCACCTTGGGAGACTTGCACAAGCCTCTTTAGGTCACATAACTTTTTGCGATTTGTGGCAGTCAAAGAATTTAAATGTGCCAGCATATATATATATATATACACATATATATATATGTATACATATATATATATATATATATATATATATATATATATCTGCACAAGTTAGAACATGTTCAACATACCTTTTCACCGTTCTCCATTCTTGTTAATCTCGGTAAATCGTTCGTGCCCACAACTGAACACCACCGCTCACTTGGGATGGTTCTACGATTGGTTCGTTGTGCTAGGAATCTCACCATTCTGCTGAGGCCGCTGAGTGTTCTTCGAGACCACATCTTTGTAACTTCAGATGTGATTTTTGTCCCTGTGCCTAGTACAGATGTAAAAATATCATTCAAAAGAAAAAAAAGTCTCTTACTTCTAGCGATTGCTATTAAAGGCCAAAGAAATGCCGCTTTCTAAGTAGGTACATATGATAAAGCAACAAATTACAAACAGGTAGCAGCAAACAGCTTTATTATAGCTTGTTCCGTTCTAGAGATATAGCTATTTATTGCAATGACTGGGTGCCACCATTTGCAAAAAATGATGACTTGTAGCAAGTCTGTTATGATGTCATAGAGCCACAACAACTGTGCATTTGCCATGTAGTTCTTTATAATCTGTCCCAATAATTTCTTTGATACCACAGGTACTCTCAAGTTTCTGTCTAAACAATTTATTCCTCAGGCTGTAAATTTTTAGAAAGGATGCACAAAGTTCTGTTATTTCATTTCCTAAAATGAAAAAATAGTCTAAAGAAAGCAAAGATATACATTACAGATTTTCCCTAATGTGGCTCTAATAGGACATTATAGACTTGCTCCAAGTCATCTTATGGCGGCACCATGTCATTGCAATAAATAGCCATATCTCTAGAACAGAACAAGCTACAATAAAGCTGTTTACTGCTACTTGTTTATAATTTGTTGCTTTATCATATGTACCTACTTAGAAAGCAATATTTCTTTTTCCTTTAGGTTAGACTGTACTTCAGCCACAGCTAGTTCGTCATTAGGTTGCTTCAGGTAGGGTTTACTCCCGGTAACAGAAGAACACTGGTTTTCTCTTCAAAACGTCCGTAAGTTTCTCGAGTCTTATCTTTCAAAGATTTCAGTTGAGGGTCGCCTGTCAGTGTAATTTCTTGTGTGATAATTCTCAGCTGCAAACATATTCTGGCTAGTTGACCGATAGCAGCAAAGCTGAAGCAGACTTAAAAAACAAAACAACAACCAAAACAAAAAAGGGCCTTGAACGTTTGGCTAAAGGTCTTTTCAAAATGTGTACAGTTAAGGTGTACAGTTTACAATGTAAATAAGATTATGCAAACAGCAGACAAGGCTATTGCTCATCAAAATGTTGGCACTTTCCCAAAAAGTCCTCCATTCGGGTTACACATTAATTTCCAAAAGTAAAGTTGCCTCTAAAACCGTGTACAAGGCTTGCCAGGTATACAACCTACCTTTCATAAGATAGCTGACAACTTGCCTATTCACAGCACTTTCAATTTACTATGGAGTAATTATAGAATACCCCACATATCGGTGCGTAAAAAATAAGTATGGAAATTTACCTTGTGCGTACGTAGACGTTTGGAGCGCGTCTAAAGTTAAAGTGTGTGACCTCGTAGCCGTGTACGTAAGCCACGTATCAGTGTGCGGGGTGTTCTATAACTGTACCTTTATTATATCCAGTGACGTGAAGATCTTAGCTAGAGGGACAGAGGGGCTCAGACTTTTTTCATCCCTACAGGCCCGTAGTCAAGGGGGGCTGAGGGGGTGAAGCCCTCTTGAAATTTTTTTCGCCCCTAAAAAGTTTTCAAGTTGCCATTGACTTAACACTATTTTTATACATTTGGCCCCCCTGAAAAATTTTTGGGCCCCTGGCAGCCATTTCGCCCGATGCAGTACCTTGTCTGGCCACGGGCCTGTATCACTCCATGCCTTTATCAAGGCCTTACTACTCACGCAAATCTCGATTTCCCTCCGATAGCTTCTCATCCCATGCCTCAGGTGACCCCGTTTTGACACCACTGATAGTTCATCTAGTCTGCTTTCATATAAAGTGGCAAAAGACCACATCTCAATTTGTCATGTATTCAAAAAGTTGTCCAAATGTCTTTTCCTGGTGATATTTTGGACGGAGAACAAACCGGCGCAAAAGTATGAGTAATAATGAGTGTGCTAACTTAAGTAAGTCTACCACCAGTCGCATGAGAGTCGCAATAAGTCCAATTTGTAGTGCATTTCCTTGTATTCTTTGAAAGGTGTTTTAATTGAAAGAAAATTAAATCAAATGAATTGGTCAATCATTTCTCGGAATTTATAAGTATAAATTACTTAATCTTTGCAGAAGTGAATTTACCTCACGGTCATGTTTTTATTTTAAGACAGCCCCTTCTTGAAATTTGTTGTGTTATATATATACGTATCCGTTTAAAAGTTAGGGTTGTATAAGACGTCGCAGAACTGAAAGTGCGCCCTCTAAGAGGTAGGCGCGTATCATTGCAATAACGTATTTCGGAATGAACACAAGGAGCGTAGGTCAAAGGTCAAATGAGGGGAATCCGCAGGGAACGGACGAACTTTTTCCACCAACACTGTGGAGGTATTTGCGATATACACCAATGAGAGCCGCTACGCAGACACTCGGCATGGGGGCTCGGTGTACGTGACCATCATATAGGAGTACTATGTGGATTAGGGTCTCTTGCCAGTGGGTATTTTGTGAAAC
>WURT03181675.1:0-10233 GCA_009936505.3 Holothuria glaberrima | reverse complement strand
TTTCACCAGAATGCTTAGAATCAGTTTCTCTGTATTATATCAAAAATAAATTTGGGTTTGGACTATTCTTTTAAGAGGAAAACTTAAATTTGATGCAAAAATGAGGTTTTTGTATTTGTGGTGGGGGGGGGGGGTGAATGTCTCTACCTTACCTAAGAGCAGGTTCTTAGAAGTAATTCTTTCTCCATCAATTGTACCTCCTCAAACGTACTAAAATGCATACGATTATTTCGCATAAGCTACCGAGAGTCTACACTCGCTAACAGGCCACAGTACCACTCAAGTATCGCTTTTGTATACAGGTTAGTGAGTATACTTGACCAAGATATGCATAGGTTGTGCGTCTGCAGTCGGCGATTTTTGCTGTGTGCTATCGTTGTGATTTGCAATCTCTCCGCAGAGACTTTTTGAACCTGTGAAGCCATAATAAAGCAGTGCTTGGACAAATAAGTAATGAACCAGTTGTCTTGCAATCATAATTAGGTCACTGTAATGACCATTCAGCCTGAGAAGAAAGTGTGGTATTGCAATTATCATGCAAAGTACAGTAGCCTCGGAATTTGAGGAAATCCAACCGTAACAAAATCCAAGCTGTGGTTATACATGCAGTTTTGTCCAACAGTGACGGTTATTTACCAGGTCAAGAGTACATTTCTGCCAACCCTCTGATAACTATTCACCCTATCGTGGTAGTGTTTTTGCCTAAAGTGAATTGTTATGTAAGTTATCATCACAACTAGTTAAAATGTTTCTCTAAAATTTTGCAGAGAACGCTCAATCGAAGGTATTGCTTAGCACATAAATAATGAATTGATACAGTTAACGATTTCTCAAAAATAGCACTGCTAGGAGACGAATACATTATTTTCACCATAAATGTGAATTGGGCTGTAGCCATTTTATCCATCAGGTTTCCAAAAATCATTTATCTTGCACTAATATGTGAAAACTGAAACATGTTTATGCTCAGACAATGTCACAACTTCCCTCTCCAAAATACCTCCCCATGCATACACTCTAAAAACAGTTGAGCAAACATAGCACATGACAAATTGTTGGGGAAAAAAGTTGTAAAAAGTTGGGCAAAACATCACGATATTCCCCTATTATTATTTAAATTTTGCCCAATATATTTAGCAAAGTGTGCTAAAAAAATGTAGCATATGCTATGTTTCTCCAACATTGAGTATTTTTTTTGTTCAACTGTTCTTAGAGGGTATGAAGTGGATTATATAACCAACAATAACAACATATGCGTAGGAGAGGACAATTCAATTGAGCAAGGGAGGAAGGTGCTTGCCTCAAAGTTTCAGTACTCGCCATAAAATCAAGTGACAGTTTCCTCAGAAAAAGAAATTTTTGTTAATATATTTAAAACTGTTTTTTTTTTTTTTTTTTTTTGCTCGGGAGAATTAGCCCATACCCCTGTTTCTGTTCATGTGACGCACAATGCTCTACAATAAGCAGATGATCTAAAAGATTTACTGAGTTTTTGGCCAGTCTTTCATCGTATTATTTGAAGAGCAGTTGTAACATTGTGGGA
The DNA here is from genome assembly GCA_009936505.3 of Holothuria glaberrima. Classification (NCBI taxonomy): domain Eukaryota; kingdom Metazoa; phylum Echinodermata; class Holothuroidea; order Aspidochirotida; family Holothuriidae; genus Holothuria; species Holothuria glaberrima. The sequence goes on along the minus strand of WURT03181675.1, from coordinate 8,690 downwards.
GCGGCCAGCGCCCTTAAAATGTACCCCTTCTCCTTATCTTTGGAGAAAAAGAGGACATTTGAAATCGAACCACAATCTTGGTCTATTAGAACACCTCACGCCATTGTGTCATGTATGATGCCGTGTGCGATTTACAAAACCGCCATCCCCAAGTACAATGTTGTGTCCCAATGAAAATAGCGATTTACGAAACTCCCGTCTTCTTACTACAAGACTAAGTTTTTTACAGTATTTTTACATGCTTATAAAGGTAACAACTTCGTTGTTTATTTCAAATACGGGTAACGACAGATATTTTGGGGTTCAGAGAATGTAATTTACAAGTCTGGATACTTTTAACTTTGTTTCTATAGCACCAAATATCATACTATTCGCGTTTTTTTAGGAGGGGAGCCACCTCCGGATCGCGGGGCCAAATCGGTGAGAGAGGACAAAGTCTCCGGGCAATTATTTATAGTGATGACGTCAGTTTCTATTCTTGGCATCCTGACCGCGGTCGCTTTTCTTGTCTTCAACGTCTATTACAGAAATGAAAGGTACGTGGCTATCTTATTCACTTTTGTTGTAGACGGGTACGTGGGGATCGAGTGTTGGGTCAAGGAGGAACTCCGAGCTCACCCTACTTTATTATGTTCCTGTTCACGAAGGAACAAACCCACCTTATTGGTCCATGTTGAGAAAACACTGCCTTTTGCATCATTTTTATTTGATTTCACACCTACCCTGCTAACCTAGACTTTACAAGCCTTTTTTTTGGTTAAATAATCCCAGCCGGCTAACATTCTATTTTTATAAATGATTCCAACAATTTGGCAAGTTGATGTACAACCAGTGTCTATCCTAGAATCTAGTCTTCCAGGAAGTTTTTGAAGGGGTCGTTGCATGGAGTTAGTGGTCACTGTAAACAAGAGCAATGGATTAGTAAGTAATCATGTCAACGGAGGATCTTCGAGCAGAGTACAAGTTAAATATTTTTAAAGGAACTCTTTTCAAATGTTTACGGAAAAAGTCGATTCCTAACTTAGTTTTGAGCTATGTGTACTATTTCTTTTGTCAACCACTGGAAAAGAAGGAGGGCTATACACGTTTGGTTTTCTTTCCTTACTCTAAAAAGTCCTTCTGGGAACAAGTTTGCAAATTTCCCATCGCCTCCGTGCCTTTTTTTTTGTTGGACTCAACTTGCAACCTCGTCTAAGTTTACGGTTTTTACACACTATATACGTATAAATATTTCATACTCAATTTTGCTCACTGCTTGATGATGATAGATAATTCTTTTGACCCTGAAAAATATTTCTATTCTATTAGTGAGGTGTGGCCTGAACTATATACGACCGGTTCATTGAATAAATGTATGGAGATGCTACCACTATCTTTTGATAGCCTATCGTTATTTAACGTGAGGAGGTAGAGACCTAAGAATCAAAGAAAGAGAGCACTGTGTGTTCTTCAAGTTCTTTTCATTAGTACAATGTAACTAGTACCCATGGGCAGATGTCATTTTTAATTCCGTTCTGCTGTTGTATGCATGAGTGTGTGTTTGTGACGATTACCCTACAAACAGATATTTCAAGATATGTATTATGCATACTTCTCGTATTTGTTATATTTGTTGGCAGTGGCAAGAGGTCATTTCAGGTTACCAGAGGTCAAACACCAATCAATATTTCAACTCGATATTTCAAAATTCAAAAGTGGATACTTTTCAGACGCCTTGGTGGAGGTCAAAGATCACCTGAGGCGACCAGAGATGAAACTACGAAGACTTTGCTAACTGCTTCTTGGATGCTCACATTGCGTTCGAGCATCCTAAAAGTTTTTGTGGAGGTTAAGGGTCATGCGGGGTCACCAAAAGTACGAAAAAGTTGCTTTAACAAGGTCTCCGAAGATCTAATTAAGTATGTATACGATATACATCTTTGAAAGGTATACGCAAACTGTTTGTGGTGGATTTCAAAGGCCATTTGAGGTCACAGGAAGTAGTCAGATTATGAAAGACTTGTAAAAAGCACATCTCAAGAAGTGTAACTTTAAGAAATCTTATTTAGAATGTAGAATCATAACATTGAGTGCAAAAACATTATTTTTCTTGGAGTTAGTAATATCATCTGAGATCACGAAAGGTCAAATTGAGTCAATTTTGTACACAACTTTTCAGGTAGAATAACTCTGCAGATCTCATAATTCGCATGTAGGCGCTCCATTTAAGTTCTAGCACCCACTAGTATTTGTCGAAGGTGCAAGGTTGGTCGATATCATCTGAAGTCAAATTGAAAAATTTTGCAAGTAAAATACATCTCATAAACTATTAATGGTAGATGCCAAGACCTTATTTTGACACTGAAGCAGAATGAAAACTTGTCAAATACTTTTTGCGACAAGGAATTATAGAACGAACCCTTTGGTTATTTAAGGGCTTTCCTCTTTAAATAAATAATATTTGAACTCAAACGCCAACAACAGAAAATGTTTGAAGTGAGCTTTCAAGTTTGGCGGGGTGTTGCTTTACACACAATAAGGCATATGAGACGGAGTTTTGAAGACAAGCCTTCTAACAAAAAGTTGGATAAAAATTTTTACCAACTGGACACGTATAAGAATATACTGAAAATGGGTAAAGTTTGCCCAACAATCGGTGATTAATGCGTTTAGCAAGTCTGGTTACCACAAGATTGAGTATTCAACGTCTGGGTTATCCCAGTAATCAACGATATTGGGTAAACTTTACCACATTTTCACAAACATGCCCAGTGTTGGTGAAAGTTTTTATCCATTTTTTTTAAAGAGCTTATAAGGGGCAGTTAGTTTCTTTGGGAGTTCCCAAGAGCTACTTCTGTTATATCACTCACATCTCGTAACCTACATTTCCTTCCCTTTGACCAAGTATGATGGGGAAACATAATTCTGCCACCCTTAGCTGCTTAGAAGTTTAAGTTTTTCTCGTACAAGCGAAAAGAACAGCAATCTGTTTATGCAATACCTGAAAATCTTTCGGCAGACTTGATCTTATTTGCTAGACATAAATCTTTACCGCAGAATTTTCCTACCGAGAGATACACTTACAGTAAAGTCGGATTTTTCAGCATAAGCCGAAGATCGGAGACAACCTAATAAGTTCAGCGGGCGCTGTTTGCAATTTTTGTCAAAGGTGTTATAAGCATAGATACCAAACTCCTATGGGGTCGTCGGTCATCCGGGTCTTTTCGTTTCCCCAGCAACTTTGGAGTGAAAACAACAACTGACTGCAGTATAATCATATGAGAACACTTTACGCGCTACACTGCTGGAGTGAAAACAATCCCTGCCCTACACTATAGTACAGAATACGTGCAATACATTTGTTTTCACTCCAAAATGCTATTGCCATGGAAAAGTGACGTGTCACCGACCGACCCCATACCTACACCAATGATGTGCATGCTAACGCGGGCAAGCGCGTGTTATGCCTGACTTTTACGTCGTAACGTAATACTGCTATTGCCTTCTTGACATCCGATGAAGCCTACATGGGGGCTGCCATGACACTTGTAATACGGAAAGCAATTCCGCGAAACAACTATTAACGGCATGTTTAGTAAAACACCGTGTGTGTTAAAAAAGCTTAATACGTGGGAAAATGCGGCATGTAAGTTATATGTTTCACGTGCAAAAGGAATTGTTCCGATCTCTTCGGCGTAAACTAATTTTTGCCGCTAATTTCGTTATCTCATCGGGAGAGACAGTTCAGCAACGTCAAACACACGTAATGAAAATTGAATTGTGACGTCACCAAAAGGAACGCGTTTGCCGTATTAAAGCTCATACAGTGTGGCTTCATGTTTTACGGCAAGGTCAGGCATCTAGCGCCTTAGGCGCAACATGCGCTTGCGCGCGTTAGCATACACATCTTTGACCTACACTGTTTCGAATATTGACTTCTAACGGAGACGCAGTATCGCGGTGAAAGTGTGGATTTGACATACGCGCTTTTCTGTTCGGTGATGTGCGTGTAATAATAAGCACATACTTTTTTGTCAACTGTTAGTGTTAGTTTTTGATTGACAGGTCTATTGTGAAGTCACCCGAACGACGCATTGGCCATGGTAATCATCTAACAGAACTAACAGCCTCAACTGGTTGTTAGTTCTGTTAGAAGTAAGCCACGCCCTCTAACAGTCGACTAAACGGCACCCATTCTTAGAATAGCGTGGTTGGTGTGATAGTTGCATACGCGCTGTTTCCGCAGAATACAATAATTCTCTGTGCTTTTTATACAGGATGCTTGACTCACACTTCTGCGTGTTGCTTTCTCGTTGTGAGAGCGTGAGAAATTGAACGCGCATATAAAAGGGCGTTACTTCATGATACCATAGGAACTGACCAATGATTGTCCATGAACTTGCAAACCCAGTCATTGTGCGCTCATGTTCGAGTGTACATATGTGGAATGCCGCGATGAAGAAATAACTTATTCTTATTTAAGTGGAATTTATTGGGGAGTGGTAATTCTTAAATTACTATTCCGAAATAGCAAGCATTAATACTTTTGTGTAAGACATCCATTTGGTGTTTCTTTTCAAAATGACTAGGAAGTGATTAGCACTTCCTCCCGATATTTTGGCCTCCATGTGGTTTCACCGCGCTATGTTAAGTTTGGAATCTATACTTATCATATCTTTGATTTTTGTACAGAGTTGTATATGTAAGGGCTCTGTGTAGAGTGTTTGCGCGTTACATTTGAAGCTGCAAGTCTTTGCGTGTGGTGCTTGAAACATATAGACCTTATGCATTGACGTCACGCGAACGTCATTTTGGAGGAAAACAATGAAGCACACGTGCACGAACGGCATAGATTTTGCCCGCACGTGTAGAAGGCTTACGCGAGTACACGACTGGTTGACAAATCAGCTGTCTGCATTGCTGGTGTTACTTGCAATGATACGCGCTTTTCCTCTGCTCTGTGACATCATGTGCATAAGGTCTATGGGGTCGGTCGGTGACACGTCACTTCCCCATGACAACTTGTTGGAGTGAAAACAAATGTGTTGCGCGTATTCTGCGCTATAGTGCAGTGCAGGGATTATTTTCACTCCAGCAGTGTAGCGCGTTAAGTGTTCCCATATGGTCATACTGCAGTCAGTTGTTGTTTTCACTCCAAAGTTGCTAGGGCAACGAAAAAACCCGGATGACCGACCGATCCCATAGAGGTTCTTCACGTGACGTTATAATGGGCCCGGTTTTACTTGTTCCGCCGTTTTGGACGTCAAATTTCGTGCACGCGCAAGAACTACACTGTGTACTCATAGTATCAGTCACAGGGTAGAAGGTTTTGTTCCTTCTTTTCAAAGACATTTTCTTCATTAAACTGTGAGGAGACGCTTGTACGTTCGTGTAAATGTAAGCCTCCTTGTAGTGTTAGGCTTGAATGCATATTACAATCACCGTATAAAAAATATGATCTCGTTATATCTCGCTCACTGGATATGAAGTGAGCACTGCGCAAACTAGTGTATAAATTCCCGATTCAATATTTCTTCCGAAGAATTCCAGTTACCAATCTTGCTCTACGTTGTATTTCTCTTGGAAATCGATGATAAAACTGAAGGGCCTGCTTTTTTCTTGACTATTAAGTAACAAACGTTCATCATCATTAGGGAAAAATTCTTTTAAAACCTTGGAACAATATATTTGTATACAGAGAACATACTGAGAGAGATGAGTTTGACGTCCAGTATGGAGGACTCCTCTGTTGTCACATGTATTTGTGACGTCAGTGAAGAACCTCTATATTGACCTTATGCATGACGTCACGCGAAAGTCATTTTGGAGGAAAACAATGAAGCACACGTGCACGATCGGTGTAGATTTTGCTCGCACGTGTAGTAGACTTACGCACGTACACGATTGGCTGACAAATCAGCTGTCTGCATTGTTGGTGTAACTTGCAATGATACGCGCTTTTCCTCCAAACGAAGGCGTTTTTTCTGCTTTGTGACATCATGGGCTTAAGGTCTATGGGGTCGGTCGGTCATCCGGGTTTTTTCGTTACCCTAGCAACTTTGGAGTGAAAACAACAACTGACTGCTGGAGTGAAAACAATCCCTGCACTACACTGTAGTGCAGAATACGCGCAATACATTTGTTTTCACTCCAACACGTTGTTGTCATGGGGAAGTGACGTGTCACCGACCGACCCCATACGGGTTCAGGCGCACTAACCAGAGAGCTTGCGGTGAGCGTTCAGCATCGAAAATTGACGCGCTGATTATGACTGCAGTTACTGACGAGCATTGTTGGTTGGATCGATGAACGAGATTTGAACGTGACATTAAGATTCTTCACTATAGACTCATTCACTGTTTACAAACAAAGACGTCACTGCGTGTCGGTAATAGAGTTTGTACGGTGCGCTTACACTGTCGTCACCATGCAAAGTAGATTCCAATTCGTCTACATTCTGTGTGCAATCGCACAAGCGTTTACACACGCAACACCGAACATACACGCATTTGTTTTTGCGCATGCTCTATGCCAACCAATGCCAACCAGTGACGGAACCGTGAACTCCCTAATATATTTAAGGAATAAATCGCATTTGGCGAACTATTATTGGTGAATAAACCGTCGAGACTCCAAATTTGACAAAATAACGGACGAGGCGAAGCCGAGTCCGTTATTTTGCCAAATTTGGAGTTGAGACGGTTTATGAGACAATAATAGTCCAACAAATGTGGTTTATTCCTATTCTACCACCGAAAATCTGTGAAAATCTTCATTTTTATTAGCTTTTCATATTACTGACCGTGTGTTGTGGAATAACAGGTCAGTGTTTAACCAAACAGAATGCAGGATTCTCAATAACGGATGGCTAGAGGTGGTAGAATTCATGATAAATCCAGAAATAAATGGTGCACTTGATGTTTGCAACCCCTCACGTTGCGTCTAATACCACCAAACTTCAAGAAAGGAATTGATAGTAAATGAAATGGTCACATCACGTATGTAGGCGGCTACGGGTCGTCCCGAGAGTTAATTGCAAATGTGCGACAGATTAAGCAGAAGGCTCTTTTCCATTTGAAGCGGTGGTTTCTCAACACGCCTCTTGAGAGCTCTCTTGTGCAACTGTTTTTCTCGATCCAAAATTACAAATTCGTCCACATTGATGTGGCTACCAGAATCTCTGATATGAAAGGTAGACTGCCGAGTTTTGAGCCTTGTTGGTCAGTACCAGGCCTCTTATGTTGATTCGGTTGAAGTTCAGTTGAACCGGACGCAACTTTGGGAGTTACAAAAAGTAAGTCCAGTATTTGATTTATTTCCATTATCATGTTAATCCGACTTGAGACATGGAACATTCACTCGTTTACATTGCATGATGTGACAGAGCAGACTATGGCACGCTGAGATTTCGTGCATGTAATTTAACTTGACCGGACAACTCCCACTCGGATAATTTCAGCCCGGACAATTCCCATGCCGGATGATTCCCACTTGGACGATTCCCACCGGACAATTTCCCCCTCCCCCGACAATTCTCACCCCAGATAATTCCCTTCAGGACAATTTCCATCCATGACATTTATCGATCAAGCATATTTCCTCGACACAAAATGTGGACTTAGCCTGGGTGAGAATTGTCCGTAGCTAAATTGTCAAGGAGGTACTTGTCCGTGGGTGATTGTCCAGAACGAGTTATTCGGGAACCATGCTTGGAAACTTAGTACCACAATATTAAACCACAATCCAATGATTAAAAAGAGACCAATGCGCACTTACCTATTCACATTAACAAATGATAGAATCGATACAATACATTGTCATTATCAGATCATCCAATCAGAAAATATCTTACGAGACAATGCACATCAGCTGAGGACAATGCCCACTGTCTGTTAAAAAGACCGAAACATAAACTATAATTAATTGCATGATAATACAATTGAGGTGACAAAAAAGAGGTGGGAAGCTATTTCATGAGTAGATCGTAAATTTAGGTTCAACTAAGCAAGAACTTTTACATCAGTCGTGCTTAGCTCACCCCCGTCCCCGCCTTGTAGGACCTACCCCTCCCAGGTTTGAAATACAGATATTCTTCGCTTCGCGTCAGTTTTTTCCTTTCATGGTTTCCTTTCTTCTTAGGCGAAGGAATCTGCTTTCGACTGTGAAGTGGGGGATGAACTTTATTTCGACAGCCGCCCTTAGAAGCGGTCGTTGCAGCAATGGGAGGGATGTGTGGAGCAAGGGTACAGTTATCTTTCAACTAGCTCCCCGGAAAATGGTTTTATGTTTACATCAGATAATTCAAGTTTCGTCGCAAATATTAGCAAATTATTACAGTCGTTGAACATATATTGGGGGTCAAGCAAGTTAATTAAGTGGATTGGGAAATCTCCATGATCGCCTTCCTTTGCTGACGACAAACAGATTTCGATGTTTAAAAAAATCCATAAATACCGTAATAGTCTACTAGCTGCCGACGAAGATCCTAGGTAGGACCGAAAATTTCAACAATAAATTTGTTTTTCAAGTATTGCGGCTTTGCCAACTATGATTTGCGTTCTGTCTGTTTATCTCTTATTTATCGGAATACATGTGGACGTTATATCATATATACACATATATATATATACATATATATATATATATAATGAGTAGAAAACACCACAAAGATGATAATATTAGAGCACCAATGAGGTATCATTATATATATG
>WURT03181664.1:0-10234 GCA_009936505.3 Holothuria glaberrima | reverse complement strand
CGGATTTCTTCAGAGATCCGGCCGGAACCGGATATTTTTTCATTATCCGGCCGGACCGGATATCCGGTGCATCCCTAGCCACCATGGTCGTTGTGAATTTTGAGGCCTGCACTAGCTTCTACGAATGTAAATTAATCACAATGTATATAAATTCCGGTACAATTCACCAATTTGTTTCATTTTTACCTTATTATTAGCAGTGCAGTTTTTAATGTTAGACATATGTCTAGCTGCCTGTGTACAGGAATAACCAACACTTGAAAAAAAAAAAAAAAGTCTAACAATGTCAGTCCCAACCACTGAGGCTGGTTGGTTTGTCAGGGATGGACAATTTCTGTATTTTGATAAAAAAAATGGCTACAAAAACCACTTCATGTTATTTGCACAGAACTTATGAATGGTTTATGTTCATGGGTATAATCAACTCTACCAGCTTCTTACAAATGTTGGTTACCATCTGTGTGTGACATGTGCTAAAACAAAATCTACAGTAAGTCTGTGTCATGGACAAACCTCATGAATTTACTGTACAGTACTTTGCTTCAGGTTATTCTCACCAGATCTCTATCTACAGTACACTAATGTTAAGAACCCTAAAAGTTGCAGCATATTAGTTTCTTTGTTTAGCAGATCTATAGCATGCCATTATTTGCAAATGACATTTCATTTCTGTCTGCCGAATAAAAAGAAGAATTTCTAGGTGTCATGGACGGACATCTTAGATGGGCAGCAAACGTCAACTAGGTGTTCAACTGATCTGAGAAAATTCAAAAGTTATCAGCTGTAAGCTACAGGTCTATCAGCTACATGATGCCATACAAAAGACTTTGGAAAATTCTATTGATTCAGGACTACTGGTTAAAAGCTTAAAAACAACACAGTTTGTAATGGACAGACACATTTCTTGTCATGGATAGACATGATTCTTGTCTTGAAACAGGAATTTCAAACTTGGAAGTTTGTCTAAAACTGTAGAGTGATCACTGTTCTCAATTTACAGGGGTGATTGTGAATAGATAGGTCTACAACTCTGCAGACACTTATTTCCCAGTTTGATTCTTCCATTTAAAGGGAAAATGCAGTCCCCCAATTTGAGTTAGTACCCTGGCACACTAGTTCAGGAATGGCTCATATCAATCATGTGACAATATTTTTGTCACTTACTTCTTAAATTCATGAAGAATAACTCCTTGGTTTACCTTCAATATTCAACAATTTTATCAGGAAACATTACAAAAAATACTTGTGAGAGAAATAATAAAAGATCTGTAAGATTTAGCAAATTTTTTAAAATAACCTTGGGGTGACTCCTTCTCCCTTTAATCAATGGAAAGTTTGGGTTAATTTGTCATGGTTAGACTTTTAACACTGTGACCATCTAATTTCTGTCACACCATAAATAAAACATACAAAGTACACAGCTGAATTTTAATCTAATTGCTACACAGTAGAGGACATATTTAGAATGGATAGTTTAGTGCTCACATTTTTTTCAAACAATATTTACCACAGTGAAAGAAACTAATTTTCTTCAGCCTTTTTTTTGGTGTAAATGGTCATTGCTGCATGAAATATAAACAACCATGTGAAATGATATTAACACCCCAAAATTTCTTTTTAATTCAGTATGATTACCGATTAAAGTTCTCCCTCTACTAAAATATAATCACACAAAACTTAGTTCATGACTAGAATAATAACTTTACATGAATTTGAGCAGTAAGAAATGCCTGTCCATGACAGGCTTTACAAAACCTCATACATAAAATAACTGCATCTCCCGTAGGGTATTACAAAATCTGCTTTATACTAATTGTTATAAAAAATTTATGACTGATAAAGTGCGCACAAGTGTCATTTTTGCCAATACATCGAACACTGTACCTAGCACAATAGTAGGCTCTGTACTGTTAAGTTGTACAGATCAATTATTTTTGTATAACAGTGTGATGTGACTGTGGAATAACATTTACAGACAAAAGCAAAGCCACAAACCCCAACCACATGCAGGCTCTAGATGCCCCCCCAACCCCCGGCCCCAGTGAAATGGTCACATCACCAAAGAGCTTGTAACATTACGCCCTGCTGTCAGAGCAGTTCTCCACTGCTTACTGTGGCTACTCATTGCATACCCTACTGAGCAGTGTTTCATAGCAGTTCATGCATACCTGATTGCTGATACCAAGGTACAGTATCTCACTGACATGGACTGTCAGTATGTCACCTATACAAGCTAGTTCAGAGCACAGGAGGAAACCACATAATTCTTCAATGCTTACTATATAAAAAGAGTACTTGTTTGTATGAAAGTAATGTGAACACAATGACATGTCTCAACATTCTGAGTGCTGTACAATTATATTATCATCACTCACATGCTGAGAGCGTTATTTAATAATATAGGTCAGAGCATTGTGATTGGGTGATTGTACTGAGAACTGAAAGCATACTGTAAAATGGCTGATAGGAACTCTTATCACAGTAGGTAGACACATGAATGTCTGTCAGTAATTTAGTCCAGCTACAATGTATGAATATCAGTTTCTCCTTTTCAATGTACTTATGGATATCAAGCCTAAATCATGGCTTAGTGGATTACAGTAGTACTGTAGCCTACAGAACAATACATGAAAATTTTGTTTCTGTAGATTTGAGTGCCAAAGTGCAACACTACTTGTAACATACAGTATAGTAATACTTGCACTGTACAGTTACTTCATATCACAGAGTAAAATCCTGGAGTGCAGTAATGACACATATGGATGCAAACCTGATCATTTGAAAATGACTTTGCACAGTAAATGTGTAAATGTGCATGTCATATAAACAAGACACAGGTCTAAAGTAGTTGCGGTGCCATGACTTTAGGTACAGTACTTTATTACCAACGTACAGAACATTCTGTACAGTATATATCGCCAAACAGCTGTAGTAACATACCCAGGGCTTGAACTACTTTTTCAATTTCGGGCGCTACTTGAAAGAAAAAATCGCCCCCGTAACTGTGATTTCGGGTTCTACTTTCGGATTTTTGGTGCTACAGTACAGCTCCATTATTTTTGTTGCAAAGCTAAATGTCTCGATAACTGAGCTATATTCACTTTCTCAGCATATAGCCCAAGTCGCCCACAGACGAACAGTAAAAACAAAAAATACCCGGAAGCCCGCAATATTTCAATGTACTGTAAGCACTTGGCTATTTCACACCATCCATGACCTGCCGTGCTTTATCTATACATGAACAGAGTGTGTAGGCTTACACATGTTGTTTTGAGTGTTTCATATAGCAGCACGTAGTGGATACACGCACTATATATCCATACCTAAATATCTGTTCAATTCATGCTATAGCTGTGCGCAAATAAATAGGAACTAGTACGAGTTTGGGTGCAGCATGGACTTTCTTGCACAGCTTTATCGGGTCACATTTCAGATATCGTTATTGCGTAAATCGTAAAAGTACACTTTACTTTCACACAAATTAAAATGCATGTTTTTACATAAAAGCACCCGCCGTAACTACTGCAAACTATGACGAAACAACTGGAAAGTAAGCAGTACAAGCAGCGATAAAAAAATACTGTAATTTCCCGTACCTTGCTCAATGTTCTTGCAATACACGTCAACTTTTGTACAGAGCAGGTGCGTAGCCTAATGTCTTAGTGTTTTCATGCAATTATGAACCGGTACACATGCTGTGACTTTACTGTGCTTACATTTCACTTGATCTTCCGTACAGAACATGGAAATGGCCTTACGTATCGGTGTTTGCGTACATTTTGGCCCTAGGCCCCTACATCAAACGTACGATTAATGACTGCGAATTTGATACATGGTTTCGTTCACTGGAAAATTTGGGTTAGTTAAAACGGTCAGCCTGCATGGTGAAATGATCGATAGATCTCGACGTACAGGTTTTAAAAGCTTGTGCAAATTGCGATTATCGGCAGGTATTCAGACTCGACCGACAATGTTACTTCCTGGGTACCGCTTTTGTATGGTATGCTTCTGATCTTGGTGAAATGGCATGGTTACTGCAACTTACAAAATCCTGGTTTAAAATCACGAATAAAGCTCGGCATGAATCTGGATGGTAACTGCTAAATTTGCCGATATTTCACGTATTTAAAATTTCGTCCATTGCAGGCTGCAGCTGGCCTCAACACGAGTGATATTGTACATTATATAGGATATGAAGTGTTTTTCGTTAGGACAGGCACCCCAAGGCCTATACACGGAAGTTATATGACCGTTATTCAACAGTCGTAGCCTACATGTGCTAGCGAAGGTCCAAAAAGAAAAACAGTGGCTCATGCCCCAATTTGATTTAAACCACGAACTGTTTGTTCACTGTTGGCATGTTCGCTGGCCCGTGCTATGCAGTCAATTCTAAGTTTCAATTAAGAGGATGGGATGACCGAATGGGGAGAGTGAAGTGGGGGAGATGAAAAACTGTAAATGTGTACAAACTTCCAAAGGAGCCTAGACTGTAGTTTGTAAAGTGGATATAACGGACTGGCCAGAGTAACTATGTCTGTGTGTGTGTGAGTGGGAGATGTATCATGGAGCACATTAATACAGAGGGATCGTCGTCGGGGAGCTAGGCCTGGGGGAAGTCCAGTAAGAGGGAGTTCCCTACTTCATATGAAATTATTCCGTCGCTCTGAAAATTTACATTCTCATTCCAGGGGTGGCGCCAGGGGAACAGGGGGATGTAGCCCCCGTCAGGGAGTACAGCTCCCCCCCACCGTCGGGGAATTTTTCCCATTTCGTCGGGGAGCCGGAAAGGGTGAGCAAACAATGTACACACTGACGAGGACTTTTTACCCCGAGAAGGCTTGTTACCCCCGACAGTCTATTCATTTCCAACAATAATAAGCAAAAATTTCAATAATAAAGGTGAAAATTTTCATACCCGACAGGACTGTCTGCCTCCGCTTCTTTTGTCGGTCCATCCGACTCCCCCCCCCCCCATCATGTTTCCATAGCCTAACACCGTGACGACAATTCTAGCACAGGGGATAAGTTTGAGTCTTGTGACTCTCTCCGGAATATCCATAGAATGGATATTACAATTCCTGTATTCACTGAAAAGTTCACCATTGACAGAATGCGATCAATTAGTTTGGAGAACAAACTCAAGAGTCCTGGTAAGCTTGCAAAATGGGTTGGCATGCTCGTGCCGTTGTGCAACGATGCAGAGAGACCAGACTACACTTTTTGGTGCTGTTTTATGGCAGATGCCCGACCTTCACCCAGTGAAGGCTAGTTGCTGCCGAATAATAAGAGAACAAACTTCTCTACAGTTTGTATTTATTTAAGAAAAAAAAAATTTTTTGAGAGAAAAATCAAGTTCAAGAATATGAAAATGTCAAAAATGCAGGTTCTGGCATAGGGGATAGGGTGAGGGTCGGAAATTTTTGATCGGTCACTAGCCCCCCATCGGGAAGCTTAGACCCCCAGTCTGGGGCTACCCCTGTCTTGTTCTATGATTTTGTTATGTTAAAAGCTAGTTACGGATATGTTTTGAAGGGCAGGTTGGTCGCATGCCCTCTCATGTTCCCTGGGATTACGTGCCTGATACAGTCCAAATGGTAATGCTAAATGCTGCAGCCTGACAACCTGACCCCACAGCCTGAATGATAGGTCCAATCTGTGTATGCAGGAGGTAGGGGGTTGGTGGCACTGTCCTATGAACAAAATTAAACCCAGGTCAGAAGCTAGAAAGCTTTTTAAAACGGGGTAATGTATTTTTAGAGGGTGATGGTATATTTTCAAAGGACCGCGGATGTTTGCGTAACAATTTTATCTGTTCTAAACTAATATCTTGGGGCCTAGAATGCAAAAGCTTTACTCATGACATCGCTCCTCCTCATGCATGGCCGTTAGCGTGGAGCCTTTTGGGTGAGCTGACTGGTGGTGACTTCATGTGCCCCTTCCATTTGAGTAGTCCCGCACAGATTCATCAGATCAAACCAGGATTAACACCGGATAATCCATACATGTACCCCAAGTTGGTTGTTCAAGTAACATCATGGCTGGGTGCACACTGTACTTTCTAGACCGGCTAATGGGAGGGGATTCACCCGTGGGATTCCCTTTTTGATTGGTTCCACCATGACAATCGCCATGACACTAGACAGTTAGTAAACCACGACGCTCTAGCAAAAAGTCATTTATTTGTCAAAACTGATCTGTGAAGCTGTTTGTTGTAACATTAGGTGATGGCAACTGGATGTCATTTGTGAATAGCCTCAGGGAACAGGACCATTAAATTTCTTTACATCAGAGTGTCATGCGGTATGCGTAAATGTTATACATAAGGACTAGGACCTATCAATAATTTGTAGTTATGTCTTAGTCTTGGATGTCATGGCCGGTTCTCACTGCACTAACTGGCATTAGATGAAGAGAAAAGTCTCAAAGAGCGATCATTTAAAAGAGCCTAAAATTGTCACAACAAAATCAAGCCGTTTCGTTTCAAATCGAAAACCCTGTAAAAAATAACCATTTGAGAAAAACGAGTACTGTATATGGTCCTATAAGTTTCTCAGATGGAAAGTTGAGACGTATTCTCATGCTGATAGCAAGCTAAACTCAAGGCTGTTTAGACATTTAAGGCACAAAAATTTTCACCACTCAGAAGCATCAACGGAGGTTATTCTTTTTCACGTCCGTAAGATATGTAAACAAATGACGTAATCAAGTAAACAAACGATGTTCGCATGTCTTCGTGTGCAACATGATTTGGAACTTATAAACGCGGGACAAATTTCGTACATTGGTACATGCATAGCAAGTGTTGACAGCGAGAATGCAGCATGCTCACCCATACAATCCGTACTAACTAGCTATAGCTAGCTGGCCAGCTAGATAAGCGGCTGACATCCAGGCACCTTTCAATCTATCAGAAACTTTCTTCGTGCGAGCGCCATTTTGATGTTCACTAAATGTAATAGTTTGGTTCGCTCCGTAACTTTTCATAATAGTGCATAATAGTGGCACCTTTCACCGTAAACCGAGATATGTTTTATTTTTTATTTTTTTGGTATTAACCGGGAGTGCAACTGCAAGGTACAGTCTAGGCCTAGTGTAGGTTCTGTTTTGTGCGTAGGCCTACATCCCGAGGTTACTGTATTTAAAGTGACACTCGCAAGGACAGGAGTGGATATAAGATAAGTTTGCGTAGATATTTTCGGGTTGGGGGGTGGTCTATGAAAAATTCCGACAAAAGTTTTGAAAGCTAAATAACTGATTAAAAATATTGGGAAGTTAGAGCAAAAGAAAAACTCTGACTCGGAAATAATTTAGGCTATACATCTGTGATGGTGCTTTTATCAACAAAAAAGTAGATAAATGGTTCAGTCTTCTGGGAAAATGATAAATACAGGATGATATTTCCCATGCAACACTTTTTTTGGAACCAGGTAGTAAATTTGGAACCGGGTAACAGAACCACTGGGCGGGCACCTGGGTTACACGGGTTACCCATGCAAATATGTATAAGAGTAGAATGGGCAGCAACTCATCATATTTCAACTGTCCGCAGAGAGCCTACATCAAAAGACGTGACAGACATCATGAACAACGCAGAACTGCTTGTCTAGTAATGAGAAAGTCTGAAATAGTTTACTGCTATTCATGGACCTCGACCCACCCCTCTTTTGTCTATTGCCTCAATTGAACAGCATTTCAGTGTAAAACTTTCAAATCTTACAATAAAATTTCGATATCGCACGTAAAGAAGCAACCGTTACCAGCGTTAATAAATAATAGCCTGGAATGAAGTAATTTGACACAACTAACGCACGAATCATTGCCTGTGTTAGGCCTACTCTTCGCCGAGTAAGAAAAGGCCCGTGGAGCATTTTTTCTCAAACCATAATTAACGCAACCAACAATAAAATCGTTACTTAGTAAAAGATCTGTTCACGTTCTAACCAAAGTAATGTGGTGAGTTACAGTGCCTTGAAAGCCGACGCTGCATTTTTCCTCACACCAAAATTTAACGCAACTAACTTTAGAAGTGTTAGCAGGCTGAAAAATTTCCACTTTAGGTTCTAACAATAATTAACGTTAGATTCTAACAATGCCTTAAATTCTCTAACGGTTAACGCAACTAACGACCGATTTATTTTGAGCTGTGCTGTACCTTTGAATGTGGATCTACTTCTGTACTTGTACATTACTAATTTACTACAGCAGTAATGCTAAAAAAATCCCCTTTTACTGAAATAGTCAAAGGTCTGTAGACATGTAAATGAGATGCTGGCCTATTTGGTGTAAAAAGCATTAAAATGATAAAAATAGCTGCAATTTCCATTAAAGTCCATCAAATATTGACCATTTTACAAGGCAATAACTGTTTTTCACCTACATCACGAATAAACACGAGCTACTTATGCAAATTTGTGACATACAGAGAGGGACCAGTCAACTGGGTGTTATGCTATCCTTTGTTAGTTTAGCCTTCATTCCAAGGACAGCTGTAATTTGGGGATGCCCCCAGGGGTTATTTTGGAAGTAGCTACTTAGTTTTTTGAAAATATCTACATGAAACATCAAACTAGAAACTAGCTATTAAGTAATTAACAGATAATTTATAAAGGAATAACAAAGAAATACAGACCCTGTACAACACTCCCCATCATATTTTTGTATAGCTAATGAACACCTCCCACAAATGGTCAAACTTTGAAGAGGAATGTAAAAGATATTCAAATAATTCCAACGGATTTTTGATCAGGGGATCTTAATCTAGCTTTGTTGAGTAGAACAACTGAATTTATTACATGTATGTCCACAGACCTTTAAGCCATGTTTAAAATCCCCCTAGTGAAATATTTAACATGACTGCAGGGCTGTTCCACAATACGAAACAGCATGCTATTGCTCGTTGTACTCAAACAAAAATGACATGTAATATTTATCCGCCTGACCGCATATGAAGGCTGAAAATCACGTGGAAGAATCTGCAATTCCTACATTCGGAGCTGTGGCTTCGATTCATGAGATCACTCTTTCAGAAAGCTGCAGTACCTGACTCCACAGCTTTATGTTTGCAGCTAAGTTCAAGTTAAGTAATGCTTTCCTAATCTTATCTTGGATGAGGAAGTTGACATGTCCAAGAGATGCAATACAAATAAACTCTGCACATATAGCTCTGGAGAACAAACAAAGGTGTCATCTAAATAATTTTGGATGGCATTCGATTTTATGTTTGATTTGGATACCCTGAGACTGAAACACCTACATCCTGATCCTTAGTATACAAAGTCACCTTGAACTGAAATTTAAAAGGACTAAGAGGGATCGTAGGCTCAAATTTTGGACAACATTCTCATGGCTTAAGATGCTTAAAAATTGCTTATTATTATCGATTTTAAAATGATACTAAATAAATGTTGCTAACCTTGCCCTGTTTTTATTAGTTGTATCAGGTTAAGGGGTGAATGACTTGGAACAGTTTTGGGGAATTTCAAATAAATTAATCTGAACATTGCCATTTTGCAAGTTTAGAATACAGCTCTATCATTGGTCAAAAGCTGTTGGGTATGACATACATCAGAGTTGGTACAAGAGATTTTCCAATGTCTTTGTACATTTTGGCACACTAAGAAACCAAAGCACACAGTTAAGTCAGTTATGTCACGATACGTTGTTGTGTCAAAAATGCTGAGACAAGCACCACCTTTAATTCACAGAGCGGGTATTTGTTTTTGTTTTGTTAGTTGCGTCGTACAGTGTAATCGTACTAGATAGGTTACAAAGTGTACGTATTCGATACCTGCTACAAAGGTTAATGATGTTGCGACAGCAAACAAGTATATTAGTACTACCAGGGAGCTGCCCCTCCCTGGCACTAATGTGTGAGATCGGTAATTCCGAAGGCAGGGTTTTGTTTTTTGTGACTCTGGAGATTTGAACAGCGGGTTTTTCAAAGAGCTGGGCGGGTCAGCCGGTTTGGGTGTTCAAATGCAGGTCAAGCCTGAGAAATGCTGGTCATTTGGGAGGTCTGGTACCCAATCCCTACTCTGTCAGCCTTTCTCAAAGCCTTACACTCAACAGATGACTTGCATGTAGTAATGACAGTAAAAACTTTCAGGATACAGCAATACTTGACAATGTTTCTAATGAAACCACTGTGAGATGGATTTCTGGTCCAATCCCAACTAAGACACACTGCATATCAAAATTTGAACAGTACTAGCCTAATCTGTAAAACATATATATA
>WURT03181653.1:0-10234 GCA_009936505.3 Holothuria glaberrima | reverse complement strand
CATTTGAACACTATGCGTTGAGCATTTGAACACTATGCGTTGAGCATTTGAACACTATGCGTTGAGCATTTGAACACAGGCGCTCAAATACGGTAAATGTTTCAAGCAGGCGCCCGGCGTTCAAAAATGGAGAAAAGTGTCCAAAATCTTAACACGCGTTCAAAAATATGTTTCGAACGCCAGGATATCATGATGCATTCCAGTTACGTGCCCAGTATTTCTTTGAAGGGGAGCCATGCAGTATGTCGTGTGATCGCCGGCCTGGGGGCGGGGTCTTAGGGGAGGGGGTGTCCCCTCCCGTTTGGAAAATTTTTGGAATTTGAAAGGTGCCTAGATCGCAAATGGTGCAATATTTGAGTATATTTCTGCCTTAATGAGGAACCAAAAAATCTTAGTGACAATTAAATACTTTACTACATAAAAATATTGCGCCGACGGAATCAGTCTACTTTCAGAACTTCGAGATGGAAGTAGGGTAGTGGGGTTCTGAGGTTAAAATAAAGGCTTGTGAATTAGGAAGTCATTTCGCAATTAAAGCAGAAAAATATGATATGCTAGCTGACAGCAAGGAACTGGCAAAATTATTCTGGTGAAGCTGATTCTGTCAAAATTTACACACGCGTAGAATTTGCTTGTCAGTTTTTTTTTTTGTGCGACATTTGTCGCCGTTAATGCGACATTGTCGCACAAATAGGGCTGGCTTAAACACTGATCATATGACCCGAAATAGCGCGCCTATACGGAAGCCTTAAATTCCCTTCTTTCCCCGAGTTGCCGACGGACTCGGTCACTCGTCCAATTACACCGTCGGTCGTTGATACGGCCATCACATGCATGGTGAATATCGACGAGCCTTCAACTTGAATGGACCAATTAGATGAATAGCCGAAAATCGAAATAGCCGATAACAGACTGGCCGCGCGTTCCCGTTCTCTCTTTCTCTTTTTTTCTTTCCATTCTCCGTCTTCCCTTTCACTCCCTTCCTTCCCCTTTCTTTTCCTATTTTCCCTCTTCTTTTCCTCCTCCCCGCTTTTCCTTCCCCCCTCCCCTTTTTTGCCGACAGACCGAAAATTTGCCGACGGCGACCAAATATTGGGGGGGGGGGTGTGGAACCCTCCACACCCCCACTCGCTACGGCCCTTGTCCTTAGATGCAATCTGGTGCATCATTTTGGACGAATTTTAAGGAAAATTACTGCAAAGTTTTTACTTTTCGTAGTCCTTTGGAAAATTTTTGAATATTGGTGGGTCCTTAGATGCAGTCTAGTACATCATTTTGGACAAATTTTAAGGAAAATTACTGCAAATTTTTTTTTCATTCAAAGCTCTGTGGAAAATTTTTGGATATTTGAGGGTCCTTAGATGCAATCTGGTGCATAACTTTTTGGACAAATTTTAAGGATTATTACGGCAATTTTTTTTATTTTACGTAGCCCTTTGGAAAATGTTTTGATATTTGAGGGTTCGAAATGTAATCTGGTGCATCATTTTGGACCGTAAATTTTAAGGTGAATTACTGCAATTTTCTATTCTTCTTAGCCCTTTGGAAAATTATCGAACATACATATGGATATATCAAATATTACATACTTATGGCACGCCAAAAGGCTCATGACATACGATGATCATCTACAAATAGTCAAATACACGTTCATGTATTAAAATTACACGTACATGTTCCAAAAAATACACGTTGATGTACTAACTCTATACGATCGTGATGTAAATTTATACGATCATGTTATAAAAATATGTTAAAAATATCATGATCATGTAAATAGTAACGAAAAGCACAATTTGTGCATCTTGGCCGTTGCTTGGCGCCCCTCCTGATTGAAGAGGCATATTTGTGGTGAAGAATGCGATTTCCTGCAATCCAGAGAGCCTGAAGAGCAAAATTTTTTGACCTCAGCCCCAACCATGGTGGGGCTGAGGTCGGACTGCTTTTGTTGGGTGCTTCAAACGTGCAACCCCTCTTAAGGAACTGTATCCTATGAAAACTTCCTACCCAGGCTACCTCTGTTTGCCATAGATACAGCTTCGAGGGATCTCTTAAGTATGAATTTTGCTCATTCCAACGGTTGTATTCTCTCTTAGCCAGAACCCTCCCCTGCGGCCCTCGATCTCTTTTCAACCTCTCCATTTGGCCCTCACCCTCATAAAGTTTGAGAACCACTGATCTAGGGGAACTATTATTGAATACCGTAATGGACATGTTTGGATGGGGTGATGGACAAATAAAACAGAGATATAGAAGGTCAATATGGAAGCATTGCAGGCAGAACAAATGAAAGAGGACGCATAATTCATTTTGATTCTTGTATCATCTCAACTCATATGATATATAGGCTACAACCATTTTTCATAGATTGATATTTTATCTCATTAATTGAGAAATTGCAGACATGAGATCCATATTTCAAGGCTTGATACATGCAGCTTAGAACATTCGGGAAGTGCTGTTTCCGCCCATCTGGAGGGTTTGTAAAGCCAAAACTTTCTTGTACGCTCTGTGCCAACCAATGGTGAGGATAGTCTTGCTGGCAATCTGCCCCCCATATTTTTTCCGCTCTTAAGCGGCTGTTTCAACTCATGAAATTATTCATACTATCTCACTCATAAACATTCATTATCCGTATATTATCCAATGGTTAGTGTATTCATCACCGGGGAAAAAGTACTTTTATGCACTAATTGGTTATTGGCCGTCAAAAATTTCATGTATACACAGCATTATTCCGTTACCGACCCGGCCGGCCCGGGCGCCCGCACGGTACAACATCCTATCAGTAACACTTGACTTACTTAGTTCGTTGAAAGATGGCGGAATACACCCGTAGTTTAGGGACGGAAGAAGGGAGATTGATAGAGTATGTAGAGACGGGGTTTTCGAACAATGAAATCGCAGCGTTGCTAAAAGTAAGCAGGTCGACAGTAAAACATTGGAGGGCGGAACTTGGTGTCAGGAACAAGGACCTAATTACTCTAATGCAGGGACTGCGGAGCCAATTTTGAAGTGTGTGTGTGTGGGGGGGGGGGGGATCATCGAAGCGGCCCAAAATGCAATAATAGCAGGCTTAGGCGGCCCAAAATAACCACAGAAGAAAAAAGTGTAGGGACTTAAGCTCCCGTAACCCCCGTCTCGACGGTCCCTGTGATGAACGGTGAGCCAAAACATCAAATTGATTTTAGCGTCAGTTGGCCTAACTCAGGCCTAGCCTATAGGCGCTATAAACGTAATACAAGCCTAATTGTTAGACTTAACGTTTCAGGCGCGGTTGTAGGGACGTATTTTTCCGAAGGGGGGGGGGGTAGGGGACTATGTTGCCATTGACCCTGGTGGACCCGGTGTAGCAACACCGGATAAAAAGAAGGCCCGTGACCAGCAATTTTGACATGGGTGCACCGGTACCAGAAAGGTGGGCAACGAAGAATGTTTATAGCTAGTGGTGCCTGATGACAGTTTTCGTGAACCATAGGGGATGATTTTTTTCAAGCCCTACACGGATCATAGCTTAAAGAAATCGGGCCTACGTATGAACGTGCGCGATAAGCACCAGGAAAATCCCTTTCCATAGCGGCAATTTCCCCCTCCTCTTGCGATACAGAGCCGTAGAATTTGTGGAAAGTCTCACAAGTGAACGGAACAAGGCTATGGCCATGATCATGATGGTGCTTCTTTAGCTCCGCAAGCATAGATGAATAGTTGAGTGCTTTTTGGACGGTGAGGGGACGATGCTGCCATGGGTTACCATAAGGCCCTAGGGTGATTAAGCAGAAGAGTACACGTAATTTATACTAGAAAAATTCAATGGAAATTTTGTGCTAATAATATTCATAAATGGTACAACGGGGATTGTGAGGATTGCACGCGAAGCCTTCCGAAATTTGGAGGTTATGCTTAATTGCCCAAAGGAAAAATCTGCATACACATAGGCATCACCAGGGGGAGGTCGGAGATGCGAACGACCCCCCTTTGAGCTTCTTTTTTACAGTAACGTTTAAAGGATTTACTAAAAATTGAAATAGGTTTCTTCTGCCATTGCAAAGTATAGATTTCTTTTAATATGCTGAATATTAATTTCACTGCAATTACAGATCGAGTCCCCCAAAATACTATTTTCGCCCCTTACATTTTTAAACAGTTAAAGTTAAGGTGACATGTAGCTACACCTTTTCATAGTATTATAATCATATATCTAATACCACCCACGTAAGAAATGATACAAAAATATGAAAAGTACTTTTGATAAAATACCTTTAAAAGATTTCTTTTTTCAACGGAACAATCGTTTTATAGAAACTATCTTAGAAAGACGTTCATCTCTTGAGTTCTGTTTATTTTGTTGGGTAAACTGCTTCATGTCAGAATAGGATATACATTAACATTAAAACGGGCTCGCGCATGCTTGACAATTCAAAGTGACTTAAAATTTCAATGAAAAAGGTTGATGATATTGTTGTAGCAGTCGACTGTTCTGAGGGTTTTAACATCACTACACATAGCAAAACCTAAAAAGTAGGATGTCCTCTCAAGATTTCGACTCCTAGCCCACCAAATGCATGGCATATGCTAGTCAGTAATTAATTTCCACCTTCGACTCGACGGTTCGATATTTCAGCGATAAGGCGTTTTTACTCGATCGGATAGTATTATGAAGAGGTAAAGTTATTCCACAAAAATCTGGCATTTCGAAAGGCACTTTAGGTTAAGGAAAGGGTTGTACAGATGTTTGAAAATTAACTTCCTTTTATCTCTTCTTTTATCACTACATACGTGTAGAACTGAGTGATGGGTCAATCATTATTCTAAATTTCAAACAAATTCTTCTGTCCTTCCTGCATTTTTTTGCTCGGCGATTTCAATTTTTACCTTTCCATTACCTATTCTAATGGAATAAATGGCATGTATAGTGTTTTCTAGGTCTTGTGGGAGAAAAGTTGAAAGCAAAAACGAATTAAATTGGTAAAATCATATTGGGCACAAACTTACTGTTCTGTTCAATAGAGCCTGATAACTTAGGCAGTTAAGAGACGCTATTCATTGCAGATTTAAACGTCTTTTTTTAATTTCTTTGCATTGCAGAGTTCAGTTTGCTTAAAACTTTTCTATGATTTGTTATCTGAGGTTAGCTATTTTAACCTCCTTAAAGGGAATAGGCAGTCGCCCCAAAATTTGCTTTGAAAAATTAGGAAACTCTTGCCAATCTACTCTAATTGCATTACAAGCACCTCTGAAGACGTTTTGAACATAACTATTAAAAACAATAGTCAAAGCAAGGAGAAATTCTCCTTGACTTTCACAATTCACAAACAAAATTATTGTCACATGATCAAAATAGGCAATTCATGAACTAAGTGACGGGGAAAACTAACTCTGATTAGGGTGACTGCATTTTTTCTTTAATCTTAAGTATTCCATTTTATTCCTCGAGCTTTCTAGGGTTTTTGTCCAGGGAATCCCTTACCTCTGGATCCTACTAATTGGTTCCCTTTACCAGGCCAATGGTTTCCATGATAGGCCTCCAACTTTAAAAGAAAAACGTTCTAATGCTATTGTCATTTTAAGACTTAAAATGTGTTCATGTTTTGATATTATACAAATAAGAAATCATATTTTTGGCATTATCAATCTAGCAATAATGACGATAATTTCACCTCATTGTAGACATTTGAAATATGTCTAACTTCTCAGTGCTTCCGGGGACTTCGCCCCCTGGACCCCTACCAAGGCTTCGCCTCTGGACTCCACGCCGTACTGCTCGCTATACTACGAGCGAGCATTGCCACTGCGGCGGCAATAACTTTCTCCTTCACACAAAATACGACCCCCTTTAAAATTGTCTGGTGACGCCTATGACAGGCTCAGCCTGGGGTGATCCTTGGTTTTGTGGACATCGAGGCCAGGCACCTGACTGAGGGCCAAGCTACTATAAGCCCCGTCAGATGCGATGTGTTGCCGAACGCGAAGCGCGCCGAAAAAATGGGGTTATGTATTGAAATAGATTTCACATTTTTGTTTTCATTAGGGCCTAAGAAAAGTTGGAAAAGTTTCGGTTTATATTGAATAAATCTGCAATACTAAGAGCAAAATGAAGAACTTTGTTGGGGCGACTGCATGGTCGTCGTCGGGAATTACATTCTTTATCTCACCTATTAAGACTCCCTAACGAAAATTTCAATTCTTTTTTCTTACAAAACATGTTTGCCACGATGGCGAGGACGAAGAAAGAATCTTAAAAAAAATAAGAAAATGAGAACAGAACTTGGCAACAATAGATCTTCGTGTTTCTCTAGAATCACGCCTACACGGAAGAACAATATCTGTGGAAACGAATAAATCCAGTGTATTTGAACCGGCGGGCGTTGCCTCTAGAGAGAACGCTAGATGTAACTCAAGATGAAAGCGTGCGTAGCGCAAGAAATTGTTTTGAAGTTATTGAAAGAATTGCTAAAGGACTTACTAGCTACGGGCCTGATAAAGAGCCATGTGGAATTTTTCCTGAGCATATCTATGTCTTCACCACTATTCTCCTTTAGGCCTATAAAATTTTGCGAAATTGGGGGGTGGGGGGTAGGAAAAAATTATGGGTGCTAAAACGCTCTAGTGAGGGGGATATACTACTTTTTGTTGATATGTTTCATCACTGTGAAGGTGTGTTTGTAAAGTGATCGTAAAAACTAACGGTGCTTGAACTGAAAACACAACGCTAGGCGTACGAGGCAGGGTTCTGTGGACGGCCTCCCTAGATCAAAAACAAAGTCGGTTTCAGCTCACTAGCACTTTCATATTCAGGGCATCTCTGTGAGCATCAGATGCAGCCACTTACCTGCTAGCCTAGAGGATAAACTATTGAACAGCCTTTAACTCCTAGCGCAGTCTGTAAAATGGTTTCAGGTCTGCACCTCACCCTATACCCCCTATAAAAACTCCCCCATTTTTGCCCTCCCCCTTTTTTATTTTTTAATTTTTTCTTCTGTTTTTTCGGTCGCGCAAGGGGGGACCCCTTAGGGTCCAGTAACGGGTTGGAGCCAGGGGGCCCGTTCTTACCGTTTACGGTATCAAAGTCATAATTTTGAAGCATTTCCATCACCAGATAGTTTGTGTGGACAAACTCCGTATGTTTTTCCATTGGGAGAAACAGTGCATCAAGAACAACACTGTTGCAGTAGCTCAGCTTGTTCTAGGTCATGCAAAAGTTTGCAGTTAATATTTCGGTTGGGTCTGTAACTCAAGTTGTCCATACTTACGTTAAAAAACAAAGAGATAATGATATAACTGTAAGGAAAGAAATTTGTATTGAACTTATGTGGTACACAAAGTTAATGTTATATACTGTACAGATATTTGCAAAGATTGGACATCGTACCTAAATATCGCAGCGACACTGGATACGAAGCTCACCTGAATGACATTGGCTGTAGTTGATCGGTAGCGTCACGTATGCCGATTACACGTGACTTTACTGCCCACCTTATTCTTCTCGCCCCTTGATAGCTTCGTTGTAAAAACAACTTAACAAGAGGACCGTAACCTGCGGGAGGGGGT
Source organism: Holothuria glaberrima (assembly GCA_009936505.3). Classification (NCBI taxonomy): domain Eukaryota; kingdom Metazoa; phylum Echinodermata; class Holothuroidea; order Aspidochirotida; family Holothuriidae; genus Holothuria; species Holothuria glaberrima. The sequence goes on along the minus strand of WURT03181653.1, from coordinate 2,686 downwards.
TGCAGTCCTAGCAATCTGAGATTCCTAAACCCTAAATAAAAAAGAATCTGGAAGTGCTAAAAACTTCAATTCCTAGCTATGTTTTTAAGGCTCCCCGAAACTAGAAAATCGCATACACAGGCTCTAGTTTCCTTTTCCCAAAATCTTTCCAGGGAGGTCCTCGGATCCGCCACCGGCAGAAGGGCACTTACGCGACCTGGGATAAGTTGCAACTCCATATGATGCCAGTAACCGCACGGACGCATCAACCTTCTCTCTGATGCATGATTCACGCCACACAGCTGAAAACTTAAGATATTACGTATCGTTTCTTACGCGTACGGTGCCACTCACAACATGCTTGGCCTACGTAAATTATTAGCCTATGATTTCTTTTCATTACATGCCTAATTTTGTTTACAATTTAGTCCCGTACTTGCCAAATTATTTTACTGAATAACATTTTTATGATTGGGATCTTCGTATAAATCGTCGCCTCGGACGATTTTTAGAGCTGAAGAATGTGTTGCAACAGGAGGGTATAAATATCCATAGGGAGGGAAAACATGCACGCGTAATAGCCTAAGGCTATCTCCGGTGGCTTTGAAATATCATACCCCATGGCCCCCTTACCAACTTCTGGTAGGGATTTCGGCAACGAAGAATAAGCTTGAATGGTGCCTCCTGCATTGTCGGACCCCATGTGGCTGCACAATTCCTGCCCGAGACTGACATATGGAATAAGCCTTCAAGAATGCACGTTTTCCTATTCACACCGAAAATGTTTTGAAATGTTTGAACAACACTAAGCTAAAAACATGTATAGCATTATATTTTCAATCGAAGCGCTATGTTCTTTTAAAAAAGGGGAAGGGAGTTCCTCTTCCACTTACACCATTTCCTAGACGACATTCGCCTTAACTTGAAGTAGTATACCCCGGCATCCCAATTTACGAGTAACTCCTTTCCATCATGTGGCAATATTTTCTACATTTATTTGCCAAATTCAACAAGAATAAGTCATTTGTTTACCTTTAATATTAAATATTTTGTCCAGAAATGTAAAGGAAAATGCTTATAAAGGAGATAGAAGAAGATCTGTAAAATTAAGGTAATAGTTACATATAAACTTGAGGCGACTTCTTATTTCCTTTAAATTTTAAGCCAAACTGCCCAAACCATTTTGTAAAGCAAACTCGACGCCTCTTTTGCAACTGGATAAGTAGCAAGACTCAGACTTGTTATTTAAATTAAAGTGAGAATGCAGTCCCCCCCCCCTTTTTGAATGAGTGTGCCCCGTCATTATAGTTAAGGAATGGCTCTTATCAATCAAGTGACAATATCTTTGTTACTTGTTAAATTTATGCAGAAAAACTTTTTGGTTCACCTTCAGTATTCAATGTTTGTATACAGAAACATAATGAAAAATACTTGTGAGCAAGATTAGAGGAGATTTGAAAGATTTAGCAAACTTTTGAAAATGAACTTGGGGCGACTGCCATCAATTAGGTCAATAAGTTGAATATGTGTATCACTGCCCGGGCCAACACAAAAATGTTTAGCTTATCCCAGCTTCGCACAAGGCCACCTATTCGCAAGAACTTGCACAACCTCAAGCCAGGCTTTCTTCTCGAGTAACCATCCAACCGATCCAGCTTTTTTATTACGTAGCCTCTGTAGCTACGTGTACGGAATCGTATTTCAGGTCCGCGCATCATTTAGGAAGGCAAACTACTCCCAAATAGACATTTGTTTACATTGCGCAAAAGAAAGTAATCCTTTTCACTACACGAACTCCATTGAGCGTATGAATTAAAGGCGGAAGAATTCTGTATTCCGTTAAGTCGCCATTGATGATGTTTCACCAGGATCACTCAGCTTTCAAATGTTCAGGTGCGAACAGAATATAACTCGAAGAAATTTAAGAAATTGACAGCAATCAAGCTAAGGAATCTAAAATTCTTTACAAAATTTCCCATTTATTATATGTTACACTAAAGTACTTTCAGCCAGACGTTGAACGTGGCTTGTTGGGATGGAAGACTCATAATTTGGCATTCCACATGCGCTGGACAATTAGACTTAAAAACGGCGTCAGATCCTGCTTTACTTGTATCACTAACTCTCAAAATTGTACTTCCATAGATCTACTGTCATAGCACGTAACTTTATAGTACCCACAGAACTATAAACCAAAGAACGGCTTATGTTTCTGTGTGTACACCATACATACAGGCTATTAGTGACTACACACAGGACATATACGCCCGCTTATGGCAAGCCGATTGTTCATAAATAGAAAATCCAAGATTATCGACCGATAATCCAAGATTATCGACCGATAATCCAAGATTATCGACCGATAATTCAAGATTATCGACCGATAATCCAAGATTATCAAACGATAATCTTGGATTATCAGTCGATAATCTTTGATTATCAACGAAAAACCAGGTTTATCTCATTATAATCTTGGTTTATCAATGATGAACTAGGTTTATCAACTGATAATCTTGGATTATCAAATGAAAATCCAGGTTTATCCCGACAATCTTGGACTATCGCCCGATATACAATATTACTTTGAAAATCTATTTAGTGAACATTCGACTTGTCGAAACCTGGTTTATCACGCGAAAATCTTAGAATATCACTTCGTTGCACATTTGGCAAGATAATCCAAGATTTTCGATTGATAATCTTGGAT
>WURT03181642.1:0-10234 GCA_009936505.3 Holothuria glaberrima | reverse complement strand
AAAAAGAACTTCATGAAAGTAAAGAACCGCTTTAGAATGGTCAACAGTTTTTCACAAACGCACTCTTGATTGAAAATTACGTTTGAGTTCAAACAATGTATAACAGTCATGAGCCTCGTCGGAAAGTTCCCCTGGTGAATTTTCCATTTTCGTCCGTGAGCCCTATCTGGTACGGGTACGATAAAAAGTTGACCCTAATGGTGACCAAATACACAAATTTTATTCAATAACAACCATTTTAGCGAGCCCCGAAAATATGGCTTCGGCGTGTTTCTGGCTTCCCGTCACTGTTATCGTGGCTTTGGGATGCTGGTCCCGAGCTCACCCCGCCCGTCGGGAAAATCGTAATGCCACCTCTGACTTTTTACATTATAGTCAATTTTATCTTTGTTCTCAATCCGTATGTCATTTACTGCTGTCAGTTATTTGCTTATTTTCTTTTACATTTTCATATGGATTTTATCAATTTTTTAGCCCTAGACAACAAAGATATTTATGATGTGTTTACTTTGTTGTATGCATTAGTTGAATTACCGAAATACATATAAAATGGCGGATATAGTTTTGTTGAAAGAGGCGACTTATGCTTATATCCTTGCAAAAATTCTTTCACACACAACTTGAGAGGAAACTTTGGTTCCTTGTCGTAACAGCTTGATTATATGTATGGAACTTCGACCCCTGCTCTTTGGCTCCTACTGCAATTTGACATGAAACATGAGGCTACACTTTAAGCCTCATTTCACAAGTCAACTTTAACCAGAGTGACAAATTTCAATTCAGTTCAAATTTACTTTACAAATGACTTAAATGCAACACATTAACAGCATCAATACAAAACATAATTGCGAGACATCTTAAGGACTGTAGAAAGAACAGGAAACTGTAAACAAAGCAGTGGCCCATTGTTTGCGTTTATATCATGAAAGCAGGCGCGTAGCGTGGAGAAGAGAGTGGAGACATTTTTCTAACACTCGTACTGCCTCTTTGGTAAACAATCTTTTCAGATGGACAACTTTTGCGACTGAAATAAAATTAAACATTAAAAAATGTGTTAAAATGATACTTCTCCCACACTAATCATAAATATGAAATTTTCCATTATTACTTCGTGTCGAACTGCTTGGTTGAAATTATTGTTCCAAAGCCAGATTAAAACCCTCACCACCATCCATCCTCCCCTATTCTGTCAAACCTTTTACATCCTCATTCCCGGCCGGCAGTAAGTTACTCGGAGTAAGGTAGTAATTAGAAAAAGTTTAAGGTTTAATTAATAAATAGTCAAATTGTGATTTTTGTTGTCTGTTTAGTTCTCAATTTCATTTGAAGAAGGTTAAATGCATCATTCTAATGCACACAATTTCGTAAATCACCCAAAGCTTTCGAGGCCTCTCTCCTATAGATTCCCATTGGAGCATTGCCCTGGACCCTACCAGAGGTTTCCAGGAGGGACCGTGCCCCCTCGCCCCTGGGGGAGCGCCCTTCGGCGCCGTTTTGTCATTTCAACCAGAAGTTCACATCCGTGACAAAATCCTGGCTAAGCGCCTGTATGAAAGCGCACTCATTAAATGTGATATAGATCCCTGGAGATTGCTAAATATGTTTAACTTAATGCAGCAGCCCCTTTTCATATTTTTGGACAGTCTTACCTCCTCACATCCTGAATCAGCACTAAGGTGAACGCATGGAATAGCAGCAACATATGTCCTGGTGCACGATAGTACCACCGTCAACTGTAATAGATTTGATAAAGACAGTATCACTACAGTTATGAGATTAGGCAATGCATCTTTATCAATTGCTCCAATATGTACACCCATGTAGTTACATCGTATTGTATTTTGCATATATTCTGTTCTTTGGACATGAAAATCATAGTCCATGAGTGTAGTTGACGTAAATAACATCGATAACAAGGAAAATATCCACAATTTTCATCTCAGCCGGTGACATTCTTTTAAATGAGTCGTCCAACTACCAAGTCTGTTTCTCTTCATCTCTAGCAGTCAATAAGCTTTTAAAGTAGTTCAGGTGTGATACAACAGAACCACGAACAACTTAACGATATTTTGGGCCAATGAAAGAAATACTGACACTGTGTAACACTTCTCGTGATCATATTATATAACTAATGATTTTTCAGAAGTAGTAAAGTTTTTAAAGAGTCAAATCTTGAGAACGGTAAAATATTTAAAAAAAATAATTGTAACGGACTTCTCAATAAGGTACATAAGCATGCACGCTGCCTTGATAGTGAACTAGTTCAGGGTTTGGAAGTAACGATTTACAAGTAACGCTCTTCCCTTAGCTAGTTTCATATCTCTATAACAGAGTGTAATGAGTAACTATTTACAATCCTGTGACGGGGCAAGTCATTAGTAACAATTTTACCCTGAAGTTAAAGTTTCATTTTTGTCCCCATGCTTTATAGCCGCAGTTGCAACAAATTACATTTTCTCTCAAACAATGAGACATTTTTAATACAAGTAGCCAGCCATGCTAGATCCAATATATTTAGACTGAGTAAGGGGAATGACATTTGTAAAAATTAAGTTAAATCAATTAAAATTCATGTTAAGTTGATTTTGGAGTTTTTGCAAATATGAAATGCATCGAAATCACAAACTCGTTTATTCCCAAAATGGACAAACATGACTCCTCCTGGTTTTTATTGATTTCGACAATGAATGTAAGTTAATACATGTGAAATTAAATTCTATCATTCCAGCTTGTATTTATTTGGGATATACAAATATAGAAATGTAAAAAGTTCTTTTTGAACACAAATGATCAATTTTATGTTTTCATGTCATGAATAAGGAGACATAAAATTAAATTATGAACCTTACCTTAGACTTATGGTCTACATGTTTACTTTATCACAATTGCTAAAGCATAAAAATGTATACTGTAAGGCCTTTGAGTCGATGTTATGCTGTTCAGAAAAAAAATTTCACATTAAAAGTAATATACATCATTGTGACACTATTTCCAGACAACGGACATCTTTTGGCGAATGTCTTTAAAGTTTCTTTGGTTTTGTAACTTTATTCTGCCATAGTGATAATTGAATTATATGAAAATATGAAATGTAGCATACCAAAATCATAACAAATCATCATCCAAATGACCCAAAATTTAGTTTTACACATGTAACTCCCAACATTTTTCGTTGCTATACATATGTGAAACTATGAATGCATAGAGTATGTGGCAGCTTGCTTGTTTTAATATAATTCATTTGAACAAACGTGTTTGTTCCCACTCCATGATCAGTCTTTAACATTTTGTGTATCAGCTCTAAAGTAATATGTAAATCAAGTTTAGCCATACTAATTACAACATCTACACGTTTTTGTACAATATCGACCACCAACCTTTCTAGGACAAGGAAATTTAAATTTTCCCAAATTCATTGGCAAACTTTGAAGGATCTTTCATAGCAGCCAAAGCTCTATTAGGAATCCATTAGTTTTCAACAAGTTCTGACATTGGTCAGTGTGGTCCTAACACCTCCCTGGTCAGACATTCCAACCAGTCGTCCCGGACGCGGATTTTTTTCCCAGGACGAATGAGGGCGATTTTCGAAAATTTCCGTTGAAATCATGAAAAATGATAAATGATGCTTAGGTCAGGATTAAGGTTAGGGTTAAGGTAAAAAAATAATCTTGGTAAAAAAATAATATTGCCCCATTCGTTCTGGGGAAAAATTCGCGTCCCGGACATCAGACATTTTCATTTCCATACTTTAATGACCACTCAACTGTGTAATTGGAAGGGCAGGAGTGGGTGTCCCTTCCTGGCTTAAAAAGTTTTGATCTAAGATAAGCTCAAAATAGAAAGGTTTGGGCAGATGAATATTCCTTTTCTTTCGGCAAATGTATGTAAAATGACAATCTAATATGATACATGGATCATTCGTTGCTTGTACTTGTCTGTGTATATATATACATCACTGTTACAATGCCCACTGGAAACAACTGAAGATTCTCTTTGTAAACAAACATACTAGCTGAGACCCGGAAAGCCATGCAGAGAAGTGTTTATTTGGTGATCGATTCCGTCTCCTACTGGAGTTCCAAAGGCGATCCTTTGGGGCGTTTTTGTTAATGCTAAAAGGACACTAAGTCATCTCAAGCAAGTCAGCTGTCTCCCCTTCTTTTTTATATACTTAAGTTCAAGTGACTAATTACTTTTGCATTTTAGTTAGTTACTTTTGAGCCAAAAGTATCTGTAACCAGTTCCTTTTTCAGCAATGTAGGGAGCACTGTTATTACTTACAGTTTCAGAGAAATAAAATGTAACTATAGCGAGTTAGTTTTCAAACACGAGAAGTTAAGAACCCCCATTAGCGTGAGGCCTTCGAAGTGTGCACGAGGGGTACTTGAATCTAACAGGCTTTATGTAGATATATGTTGCGTTACACCTTTTGAATTTTTTCAGGGCTGTGGCCTATCTACACTTGGTAGCAAACAATTGACTTCTGTAAGTTTGTGTCAACGCATAACAGTTTGGTCTAAAACTATAAGGGCCTACATGAAAAATAAAAAAAGAATTATTATGCGTTAACGTAGCTGCTGCAATCCTCGTTAGAATGTGCTTATACCGATGCCTATGTGAGAGACAAAATAATTTACAGTGTTGAGCTTACACCTCTTAAAATGATTTAATATTGTAATTACACATTGAATGAAAAATAATATGCTAAGAAATATTTGGACAAGGCTACTTAGAACATTTCCTTGGCAGAAAAAGGGACGCTTACCGACAAAAGAAGGCTGTTTTTCAACATTACTTAGGTTTTCAATTTGAGATCAATCCAGATGAAATTCTACGATGCTAAATAAGAAGATAAATTCTTCACCTGATTGTTCATCTTTGACTTCTCATCGTGTACAATGTCCAATTATAATCAGTCATTTATCTGTCACTTGTTTGTTGTTAGTGGCACAATTACTGTGAATAAACACTAGCTGTGGTTTTAAATTAAATAGAAGGAACGTTAGTCCTCGACAAGGTTGTTTAATCGAGATTAGGATGAAAATTTTTGTACATAGATATAGTAAGAGACCGTCAAGTAATGCATCCTATCTCTTGGTTAGAATATACAATCATCCTTGTACAGAAACCTTACTAAAATTATTAGCTCTTATGAACTTAACTGTCAAAAATGATCCAGAAACTGGCAAGGTATATGATTATCCCGGAAGAAACCAGGCGCTTAACAGAACTACTGGGATACAAAAAGCACCTAGCTCTCTTACATTTTCACTTTCAGTTACAGACACAATTGATGAAACAAAGTTTTAACGAAGATGTGTTCCTTATTACTGAGTTACTTCATCATACTGCTCTATGCACGTTTTTCACAGATGATTTGTAAGGGCAACAGTTTTGTACCTTTGTAAAGCAAGCAGGAGGAAAACTTGGATTGTTTTTACTTGACATCGATTGTGGTACAGAGATTATGGTTCAAAATGACAGGATAATGTCTCCTTGAAATATCTGTGTACGATATAGATCGAACAAAGTACAAGCAAAATACTTTAACTAGCCTGTTTATTTTTACTTATATAAATAAATGCTATGTTGAAGTACAATGTCCCTCCCAAGTTATTTGGTCCCGCATTTAGGAATATCTTTAATGCAAAGATAAATTAGTTTAGAGAAGCTATGCATGATTCATCTCGCCATTGCAGTTTCATCTTTCGCGCGGTTCAAGCCGGACCACACTTTGAAAATCGCTCCTGATATTAGAAACGTACCAATAAACACACCCGAGGTTTGAAACCCCTTCCACCCACCCACATGTCGTGCAAAGTATTAGGAGCTACATCCACAGAAGGGACACTAAGACTCAAATGATCAACCCCTCTGCCTTATTCAGACCTCTACATTAATTTTGGGTTCATCATGCTCCATTCTAGACTGGCTGGAAAAGACAAATACTGTACATGTTCTTACATATTCATGTAGAATACCACATGGGTTCATGAATCAAAACCTGGAATTAGGAATGATTAAGCCTACCTCTAGTAGTGCTTATGCCCCTCTGTTATAATCGTACCCTAACCTGATGAGTAAGTGTGTGTGTGCCAACTTTATTCAATTCTCGTGTGATGCCTATAATAGATGAGATTTATTGGGCTTGGAAATGCTTAATTTATCTCTGCACTCCATTTGACGAACTTAAAGGTATCCTATCAGATTCTACTGAGGAAATTTCAAAACTTAACGACTGAATCATTAGTAGGCCTCTTCTAGCTAACACGCTAAACTACTTTCATCAAGGATTCATTATTCAAACGGATGCGTCAACTTCATCTGAGGGCGGTCTTTATTCAAACTGAGTCAGATGATCAAGAGCTGCATCCACTTATGATTTAAAACTTATGTTTGGTATATGAAAGAGTTACTAAATCTAGACAGTTTGGTGAAATTTTCATTTCCTTCCAATGTGTGTTCCAAGAGATTTTAGCACATGAAGTATATTTGTCACCTAAAGTAAACTTGAAGCAAGTAGGAGCGATTTCATCTTACAATGGTCAGCAATACTCTGTTTTCTTTATCAGTTCATTATTTTGATCTTAAAAGAAATAGGGTTTCCAATGGGAAAGGCAGTTTTAATTTTCAAGCCTCTATGCAGTAACATTACGAAAACATGAGATAATGGAGAACCGAAACTCGTCGTATAAAAAGAAAACAAAGGAAAACAGTACAAAACGTAGCAAAGCACGGCAGTGTTTTTTAATGCCAGGTGGTCATGCAACAAGTGATTGGTTGAAGTCAACTTTGGGTTGAAATTCGTTAACTCCACCTGCCAATATCTTGGGAGACACAAAAAGGAATTGAATGCAACAAAGTTTACGGGAATGTCTATATTTAGAACCCCTCGACTGCATCACAGCTAAAACCCTTCTTTATGGAGGCAAGGTGTAAGCTCGTGAAAAAAGGTATAGTGTGCCCCCCCCCCCCAAAAAAAAGAAATCACTATTACGTGAGCAGAGGAAAAACTGAAATATTACGATATTGAGTAAAAAATCAAAAGTTTTACTAGTCACCAAGCCTTAGCAGTGCCGTCGGAAAGTCTCTAAGACTGAGAGGGAGGGCTACCCAATTCAGATCCATAGCTTTGATATTTTCTAAGGTAAATTTGACCTTTAAAAACAACAAAATCTTCATACTGAAGCATATTGGGGGCTGCAACCTCCCAGCTCCCGTCTCCGACAGCACTGCTTAAGATTCCTCGCACAATCAAAAGGTAAATATCATACACTTTTGAGATAGTTCATGTCTTTACAGCAATACTTACCTGAGGTTGTATACAGGGCCTTAGCTTTCGATGTAAATGTTTTCTCAGGCCAAATTTTATTGCAGTCTTCTATTTCATGTGTAATTTCGTATTGCTGTATTTTAATTTGTGTATCGTTGGTGCCAGGTCATCATTCTTGTAATTTTGTATTTGTACAAGTCTTGAACGTTCTCTCTCGTTTACGGTGGCCCTAAGGGAACATGCGTGATGTAAATTTACCGTGTTAAAATAGGTTGTTATCTCAACAAAACTCTGATTTTTGTCGATCGTTTGTGTTATTAGACTGTGATGTTGTGATTTTCAGTTACGTGTCGTATATTGAATTCGAGAAAGTAACCAGAGAGGATTTAGTGTGTTTGTTGCAGGCATACCAGATGAGCTGTGTCACGTTGTTCTGTCCTCTGGCTGAACGCTTTCAAAGCCTCCGTTGGCTTAATGGCTCAAGATTGTTCCCAAAATTTTACTGTTTCTGAGATCAGTTTTTTAAGAGACAAAAAAGAACCAGTGTTCTCCACCAGCTATTTTGTTCAGGCGTGCCGCCCGGACAAAATCTGAAGCGTATCCGCCAGCGCCCGCACAAAACCTTGGCCGCCCGGACAAAATATTGCTTTTACTGCTTTGGAAACGTTTGCAAAGTGAATAAAACACTTTTCTAAGAAAATTTTTCTAAAGGGGAGGTTGACGCTCCCTTTTCTTAGACCATCCGCCAGGACGATCATTGTCATCTGCCAGATCAGAGACAAGTACCCGGACAAAATTTGGACCTGTGGAGAACACCGAAGAATTCGTAGTAAAAACGATAATTCATCTATATTTTCCAGAATTTATTCGGTGTCAAAATAATTTAAGTTTAGCAACGGCAAAGGTGTGAGGATAAGCAGGTCTGTTACGATGGAAAGTTACCCATGATTTCTGTCGATTATCTTCAGGCAAATTCTTTTCAATGATCCTCATTACAGCTAAAGAGGACCCACCTATACATTGACAAATGATTTAAAATTATAGTTACGTATTCAGTAAAAAAAAGTTACCAAAACTTATTTCATTGGTTGAAAGTGTAAAGCGCCACAACAGCAGATTGACCAAAACTGCTGACTTCCTGCTTTGCAGCATATTTTTGACTAATGACCCACTCACAATTCATCATCTTGCACTGAAAGCACAAAGAATTTTTGTCTCGTTGTCTCTTGTTGGACCTGTCGAAGAGAAGTCTGCAAAATTCAATGAAAATTTCCTGGTACACACAGTCATATCTAATTACTCTACAAGGGGTTATAACTGTGGGAAAGTACAGTTTGCTAGGAAAACTAGGGATCCATTATTCCTAAAACAGCAAAAGGGACATAATGTCTGGGTACTAGGTATGAAAATAACTGTGCAAAAGTGAAGGGTGTCCTAAATGGCATACAGACAAGAGAATTCTTTACAAACTGATAAAAATGTCCTGCGAGGAGAGTTGGCAGGTATTTTTGTAGCGCATTGACACTTGAATAAAGTGTTACCTCGTTTTGATGGAAAAGTTAAAGTGACGTCTTGTTGTGTTTCTTAGATCTCCGCAAAGGTTAGTTAGTTAGTTAGTTAGTCAGATGAGGTTTACGGCCCAGTTTGTAACTAATTGGTTTAAGTGGGGCGGGCCACGGCCTTTTTTCCAGTTGGACAGTCTTCTAAACAAATTAAATGTGTAAGCCATATATAACGTTTTAAATCTGTAGCTTTCCTATCAGTATGTCTTTAAGACAGGGGTCTTTTCACACTCAAGTTGACGTAGGCCTACAAACCTAAACCTAAACCTTGGTCGGGGCTGCAGCCCCTCCCCCATTAGCGGCTCGCCATAAGGGCACAGGAGGCACTCCCCCCAAGTTTACAAAGCATGGTCTTCAAAATCTTCAAAAAAAGATAAAAACATGTAATTCGAGATGGTTTAAATAAAAAGTATTTCTAAATTTAGACGAAATTATCCCTATCTCACAAATATGAAATATTATTTATGAAGTTGTGTATATTACTACTGCAAGATTCTCCATAATTTTCAAATATGTATTTCGTCATTATTTCAAGATTCGACCTAAGTTTACTGGGTCATTCGACCACTGGTTATGTAAATTAATATTATTTGAGTCGTTATGATTTCAATTTTTTCAGGATCGTATTTGTATAGATAATGGAGGATTTCAGTTTGTGATAAGGAAAAATGATAAAATGTCACACTGTCTAAACAGGGTAGCCATCGTCAGTTGGCACGTAGAGTGCTAAGAAAATACTTTTGCTAAAATGTCTCCTAAAACCATTACCCGAACCCAAGTTGTAAGTTGGTCCATGACATTTGTTTTATTCTGTTTTCATAGGTCCAAATTTTCTAAGTTTCTAAAAAGGTGAATATGGAAACGTTTATTTGGTAAAATCACTGAAGTCTAAACCACCGATGATCGCGAAAGTCGATCATTTGTCCTCTAAAGTCGTACATGTCAGGCGTGTGAGGATTAATTTAAAATGTGAGAATTTTTGAATTCGAAGCTGTATCAGTGTCTGATCAAACATGACTTGGTTGAAAGTTCTGAAGTTACGACCAGTCAGCGTTCTATTTAGTACAGTAGAAGCAGTGCATAGAATAACTAGCTGACTAGGAGGAGCAAGTCGTGTTTTACCAGGAAGTTTAACCGAGTTGCCAGCATGCTTTAAACAAAGGGTTGGGCGAGACCATTTGGTCCGGCCCGCGAGGCAATTCGTGAATGTACCGGTAATTTAAGTTACACTTGAAATTCAATTTATTATAATTTTAACTGCCGTACCATTTTCCCGGTACAGGCTCAATGCCGCTTCTGGTACTACACCTCACCGGTTGCAAAATCATGGCATGCATTGTAAAGCATGTCTTTACACATAAACCAAACTCATGGAAAACTGTGCGAGACTTATTTCGTT